>CM028342.1:28049864-28256218 GCA_016618105.1 Dendrobium huoshanense
AAGCGGCGGCGGCGGACCGGGACAAACACGGCGCGCGCAGGGACGTCCACACGGACGGCGGCGGTCAAGCGGGACTCGCCACTTAACCTGCGCGCAGGGCTTCGAGCCGTTCGATCCATCGCACAGAGATTGGACGACTGAGATCCAGCCGCGGTATCAAACTCGATCCAGAATGATCGGACGGGTGGATCTGATCTTCGCGGTTTGGATCAATGGCCAGGATTTAACCCGCCGAGGATCTGGCTAAGTCGCGGTTAAAATGAGTTTAGACTGGGTTTAATCACGGCCGTAGATCCCGATAGATCAGATCCAACGGTCGCGGGCTCATCTTCTTACTCCAGCCAGAACCGTGAACCTTAAACTCATTTTTCTTTTCGTTCTCGCAAAATACCCAACCAAATGCTTTGAAAGTTTAGGCAGAGACGTAATACACTCTAAGGAAGAGTGGGAATATTTTTAAGCCATTTGATACAATATTGAATGTGTTATTTAAAAACCTAGAAAACAAACTAGGGTTTAGGATTTCTCACCGAAGGATGGATCAAATGAGTTGATTTTTTTTACGGCTGAATTTGTAGACTGTCCACGTGTTGATCTCCTTCAGGTTTCAATCTTGGAGGATCACTGGAAACGGAGTTGGAGGAGTTTGAACGGAAGTGGCTCTCGGTCAATTTCCGATCTCGCCGCCGGCAACTTTAAAACGCCGAGGATCGATTGGAGAATCAAGGTTAAGCTCAATGGAGTCAAAACGAAATCATCAAAGCTCTGGGAGAGCTCTGGAATGCAAGATTACTTCGAATCAATGGGATTCATCGCTCTTGCCTATTCACGAGTGTGGAGCCTAAAGGGATGATGGGGATTGATCAGGGAGAGTGCTGGGATGATGAACACCTGTTCCAGATTGTTAGGGGACAGGAGGAGCGGCTACCTCAAGTGAAAAAGACATGGAGTCCTTTTCAAGCATAGGGGGACCACTGGGTTGATAGCTCGGGTCTAGAGCCATGCCAGCAGCTGGGGGAGGCCAGGCCAGGTTTAAGGAAGTCTCTAGAATCAAAATCAATGCTTGGACTGGCCTGAAATGGGAAGGGGAAAGAATTCAAATAAGTTTGATCGGGTGAGCCCATTTGAATTTCCATTGACTGTTTGACTGGTCAATGGGGTCAAGACCTGCTGAGTTGGCATCAAAGCAGGTTGTGAGGTCCCTCCTAATGGCCTGATGAGTTTAATTTGGGCTGGGTTCAATGGGTTGAAGGGTTTTGAATATGAAAATGGTCCTTTGATCCTTGAGCTGACTTGTTGACCAGTCAACCAAATCAAGGGTTTATGGAATTGCACCAAGGTAGTCTAAATGGGCTGATTAGGTGGATTGGAGGGTTATTCCAAGAGTCATGCATGTCAATTGAATCTAGAAGGCTTAATGGTCCCTTAATGGGCTTTTAGGCCAAAACTGGTTGACTTGGTCAACCAGTTGGGTTCAGGGGCTTGAAATGGATTCAAGATATTCAGATTGTAATCCTGAGTCTATTGGATGTGGTCCCAGGGTTTGGAGGGGTCAATTTGGTCAAAATCACTATTTGAACCCTTAAGGGTCTTCTTGGGTCAACCCTGTTGACTTGGTCAACCAGGTTGGCTCAGGAGCTGGGAATGGGTTCAACAGGTTTGAAATGAAATTTGAAACTTGCTGCAAGTGATTGCATTCAATTCAGAGTTCAATTGGTTTGAAATGCTTGTTTGAGCCCCATAGGGGTATTTTGGTCATTTTGGGCTTAAGGCCACTAGGGGCTGGAATAAGTCCAGAAAGATACAATTTATTGATCAACATATCAAGATTAATAGTCTGGAAGAGACTAAAGGCTTTGATAAGGGCTCCAAGGTCAAAAACTTCAAGGTGAGAAGTCCAGTGGCATAGACTGTAAATATTTGAAGGTTTTACAGCCTTTGGATTTTAATTCAAATTTTGGGGTTAGAGACCTCAGAATGGACTCAAAATTGGAGGGTAACCTCTAGAGACACGTCTTATCACATTGTAAGTGATAGACCCTGAATCAGAGGCCACTTAACTAGGTTTTGAAATGTTTGAAAAATCTCTAAAAAGGGTGTTTAGGACAGGGCCTTAAGACTTTGGATTTGAGTCTGAATTTCTGGGTTTGGATTTGATTTCAAGTTTGAATGATTAATATTGAAGTATCCAAACCATTTACAATCATGTGGTGATTGTTAATGAATGGACAGGGTCAAAGCTAGATTGAAGTTTGGATCAAAGTCTAGATTGAAATTTGGATTCTCAAGTGGATTGAATCAAAATTTGGATACGTTTGAAACTTGAATTAATTTGGATTTGAGTTGAATGAAGTTTGAGATTTGAATTAATCAAGGGTGGGGATTAACTTGAAGTTGGAGTTGATCAAAGCTAGGGATTGATTTGAGGTTGAGGTTGATCAAGGGTGGGATTTTGTTTGAGTATTGATTGATCCCAGAATCTAGAGAAGTTCTAGGATTTGGATATGGAAAAATCTTAAGCTCTAGAATAGGCCCTAAGGTCTTGGATCTAGAAGGATCCTAAGGTTTGGCTCTAGGAAGGATCCTAAAGTCTAGAGTGGATCCTAGGGTCTAGGATCGGATCTGGATTCTGGAAGGGTCTTAGTGACCTCATACAAAAATGAGGTCAACATGGGTGCAAAAGGAGAGTCACTATTGGTATTAGTGCAATACTCAGAGGGTGCCTCTGGGGAGTGAATGTAGGTCTGGTTATAGATCGAACCACTATAAATCTGATGTTATTTACTTTACAGTTTTTACGTTTCAGCATTTTATTTTTAATTTTTAAGAACTTTGTGGTTGAAAAACATTTTCTAGAAAAACTTAAAAGAAAAAAAATTTTATTTTGGTTCAACTTAAATTCAAAGAGGGATTAAAATTTTTTAAAACTACCAATTTACCTCCCCTCTTAGTAGCCTTGGGACTTTAAACTTAGGCTTAACAACCTAATTACTAGACTCAACAAGTGGTATCAGAGCTTTGTTTCAAAATCATAAGTTTAAACTACTTTTTGATTAACGTAGATGGCTACATTCAGAAACCGAAACACACCTGAGGGTTACTCTATCACTAGACCTCCATTATTTGACAATATTCCTTTTTATTTTTTGAAAACACGCATGTCTACTTTCTTACAGTCACTTGATTATCGCATGTGAATTCTAGTCTAGGAAGGTTACACAAAATCAACTAGATTAGTTGATGGAGTTAGGGTAGAAACACCTTTTGCATATTGGACTATAGAAGAACATGACTTAGCACACTAAATGCCAAATGTCTAAATAGTTTCTTTTGTGCTTTAAAATCTGAAGACTACATGCCGGTTTCTACTTGTAAAAGTGGAAAGGACATATGGGATAAACTTTGTATAACTTATGAAGGGACAAATAAGGTTAAGCAATCAAGACTCAATATCTTGTTACATGACTATGAATTGTTTCACATGAAACCTAATGAATCTATTTCAGACATGTACACAAGATTCACACAAATTGTCACTTCTTTGCATGCACTTGGTAGGGAATTAACTAATGCTGAAATGGTTAATAAAATTCTTTGATGTTTACTTATTACTTATGATGCTAAAATTATTACAATTACAGAGTCTAAAGATCTAAACATATATTCTATTGACAATCTTCTTGATTCACTCATTGCTTATGAGCAAGGAGTAAGTCAAAGAAAGATTGATGCAGGTGAACCACGAAAGGAGAAGAATATTGCACTAAAGGTGGAAGAGTCAGAGAGTGAACACTCACAACCTGAGGATGAAGACGATATTGCATTTATTACTAGACAATTCAGAAGCTTTTTAAAGAGGAAGTAGAAGAGACGCCAGCAATGGAATAGAGGTAAGTTTAATAGAAATGACAAAGTTTCTAATGAAGTAATTTGTTATGAATGCAGGAAACCAGTTCATATAAAGACTGATTGCCCAAAACTCAAAGCCACTCCTAGCAAGGAGAAGGTAGAGGAGAAACTAATTGTAAAGAAGGGAAAGAAGAAGTTTCAAAGAGCTTTCTGGACGGACTCAGCTTCAGACTCATCTGAGAATGAAAAAGAAGAAGAAGTCACCAACCTTTGCTTGATGGCAGATAATGTTGAACACTCAGATCAAGAAGAGGTATATGACTTAACCTATGATGAATTATTTGAAGTTTCTGAACACATGCATGATGCATATAGGAAAATAAAAAAGGTGCATGCTAGTTTGAGTTTAGAATTTGAAGAACTTAAGAAAGAACATGAAATCCTTAGAAAAGATCATGCATTAATAGATAACAACCACATGAAACTACTTGACGAATATGATGACTTGAATAAGAATTTTGAGAATTTAAAATCATCCTATGCTGATCTTGAAAAAGAATTTAAGAATTTTAAGGATGAATCAGAGAGAAAAATATATAGAATCAATTATACAAATCAAATATTGGAAGATATGAATTCATTCTATAAGCTAACAATGAGAGCTCTCGAGGATAATAGGAAACCCCCTAAACTTGAAGATTTTACAAATCCTAAATATTATCCTAAATTCATGAAATTCCTTAGAAGACAATCATATGGAAGAAAACTTAGGAATATTTTCCTAATGTTAAATGTAATAATTGTAGATTTTTGGGACATATAGCTCACACATGCACTTTGAAGAAGAAAAATAATTTGGTGTGGAGATCTAAGATGCATAAACCTAGACATATCATACATGCATCTGATTATAAATTGCTAAAAGGTGAACCCAAACTTGTTTGGGTTCCCAGGTCTAACATTTGAGAGTTTTTGCAGGAGTGCTCTCACACAAGACCTCGTGGGAGCATATGGTACCTGGACAGCGGATGTTCAAAGTATATGATTGGAGATACTGCTCAATTCATAATGCTGGAAGCTAGGAATGGAGGCAAGGTTACACTTAGAGATAATACCACAAAGAAAGTGGTTGGATCAGGTATGATTGGAAATCTCAAAAAAATTTTCATAGATAATGTGTTATTAGTTGAAGGCTTAAAGCATAATTTGTTAAGTATAAG
Source organism: Dendrobium huoshanense (assembly GCA_016618105.1). Classification (NCBI taxonomy): domain Eukaryota; kingdom Viridiplantae; phylum Streptophyta; class Magnoliopsida; order Asparagales; family Orchidaceae; genus Dendrobium; species Dendrobium huoshanense. The sequence continues at coordinate 28,054,934 of CM028342.1, forward strand.
TCAGCTATGTGACAAGGGATATAATGTAAAATTTTTACCTACTAGCTGCATTTTAAGCCTAAATGGGAAAGAAGTTTTAAATGAAAAAATGGTAAACAATGTTTACATGCTAGATTTGAATTCAATTCAATATACTACTGCTTTTTGTTTGAAAACTGTTTCTGATGAATCATGGTTTTGGCATAGGAGACTTTGTCATTCTAGTATGAAAAACCTTAGAAGAATTACCCAAAAGAACTTAGTTAGAGGTATACCAAAAATAGACTTTACTAAGGACCACCTTTGTGATGCATGTCAATTAGGAAAACAAGTGAAGTCCTCTTTTAAGTCCAATAAAGATCTTAGGACCTGTAAACCTTTAGAAATTCTTCACATGGATCTTTTTGGATCAGTAGGAACTGTAAGTCTAGGAGGGAAGGTATATGGATTTGTTATAGTGGATGATTTCTAAAGATTCACCTGGGTTAGATTTTCATAAAAGTGAATCGTTTGAGGAATTCAGAAATTTTTCTACTTGGATTCAAAGGAAATTAGGGAGTGAAATAATTTTTATACAAAGTGATCATGTAGGAGAATTTGAAAATGAAAGATTTGAAAATTTATTTAAAGAAAAAGGGATTGATCACAATTTTTCTGCACCTAGAACCCCTCAACAAAAAGGGATAGTTGAGAGGAAAAATAGAATTTTAATAGAAGCCGCCCAAGCAATGTTGGCAGAATACTCACTTCCTAGATATTTTTGGGCTGAGGCGATTAGCATTACATGCTATGTTCTGAATAAGGTGAATATGAGATCAAATTTGAATAAAAAATCCTATGAGTTGCTAAAAGGTAGAACACCTAATTTGTCTCATTTGCATGTATTTGGTTGCAAGGTGTTCATTCATAATAATGGAAAATCTACCTTAGGAAAATTTGATCCAAAATCAGATGAAGGAATTTTTGTTGGATATTCAAGTGTTGGAAAATCTTATAGGATATTCAACAAAAGAACTTTGGTCATTGAAGAAACCACACATGTTGTATTTGATGAATCTGGATATTTGGAAGAGCCGAATGTTGTTGAAGATGAGATTGAGAAAAACTTCCAAAAGATAGATAGAATAAATTTGGAAGAAAATGTAGAAGAGAATTTGGAAAGAGAAAACCCTATGCCTAGAGATTTTAGATTTTCTAAAAACCACCCAAGGGAATTGATTATAGGTGAACCTAGTGAGGGTGTTAGAACTAGGCGTGGACTAAACAAGGAAGTCAATCATTCAGCCTTTATTTCAACTATTGAACCCACTAATATTGATCAAGCACTTTCTGATGAATTTTGGATTTTGGTCATGCAAGAAGAGTTGAATCAATTTGTAAGAAATGAAGTTTGGGAATTAACTTCAAGGACAAAAGATCAAAGTGTTATTGGAACCAAGTGGGTATTCAAAAATAAAATGAATGACTCAGGAGTAGTCATTAGAAATAAGGCTAGATTAGTTGCTAAGGGGTATAATCAAATTGAAGGAATTGATTTTGAGAAAACTTTTGCCCCTGTAGCTAGACTTGAAGTAATTAGGGTTTTACTTATCTTTGCCTGTTTTAAAGGTTTTAAATTGTTTCAAATGGATGTCAAAAGTGCCTTTTTAAATGGGGTAATTGAGGAAGATGTTTTTTAGAACAACCTCTGGGTTTTGAAAATTCTAAATACCCCAATCATGTTTTCAAGTTAAAAAAGGCATTATATGGATTGAAAGAGGCACCTAGGGCTTGGTATGAGAGGTTGAGCACCTTCCTACTTGAAAGATCTTTTAAAAAAGGAAGTGTGGATACAACTCTCTTTTTAAAGAAATTTGAAAAGGATATACTCATTGTTCAAATTTATGTGGATGATATAATTTTTGGATCTTCAAATAAAAATCGTTGTGATAATTTTTCTAAAACAATGAGTAGTGAATTTGAAATGAGTCTAATGAGAGATTTAAATTACTTTCTAGGCTTTAGCATTAAGCAACTTGAGGAAGGAATATTTCTTAATCAAACTAAATATGTTAAGGACATCCTCAAAAAATATGAAATAGATAATGCTAAAACTGTTAGTACACCAATGAGTTCCTCAGTTTAGTTGGATAAGGACCTTAAGGGAAAATCTGTTGATCAAAAGAAATTTAGAGGGATAATTGGATCTTTACTTTATTTGACTGCTAGACGACCAGATATTATGTTCAGTGTTTGCTTATGTGCTAGATTTCAATCATATCCAAAAGGATCACATTTGACAGCAGTGAAAAGGATTTTAAGATACTTAATAGGAACTCAGAACTTGAGAATTTGGTATCCTAAGTTTAGCTCTTCATTTGAAATTATTGGTTACACAGATTTTGACTTTGCAGGCTGTAGAGTGGATAGGAAAAGCACTTCTGGAACATGTCAATTCATTAGAAATTCGTTAGTTTCATGGTCTAGTAGAAAACAAAATTCAGTGGCCCTATCTACTGCAGAAGAAGAATACATTGCATTAGGAAGTTGTGTGGCACAAGTACTTTGGTTAAAACAACAGTTGATTGATTTAGGATTAACTATAGGCACTATTCCAATTTATTGTGACAATACTAGTACTATTTGCATTTCCAAAAATCCTATTCAATATTCTAGAACCAAACACATTGACATAAGGCATCATTTCATAAGGGATCATGTATCCAAGGGAGAAATTGAGCTTAGTCATGTTTCAACTGAAAATCAACTTGCAGATATTTTTATAAAACCTTTAGCCTTTGATACCTTCAGTACATTAAGAACAAGGCTTGGTGTTATTGATTTGAATGCTTAAATAAAAATGTTTTTGCAACATTGATATTTATATTTTCTTAGTTTATTTGTTTTAATTTTGTTTTGATTTTGTGATTTTTTTGTGTTTTGAATGAGTTTATTTTAGAGTCAGTGATTTTGTCTTTGTTTTCTATATTTTGAATGTTTAGTGTGTTTTAGTTTGATAAAAAATTCAAAAAATCCAAAAATGTGTGGAAATCGTCTGGGACGAAATGTTTCGTACTGGACGATGTGTGTAAATTTCATTTTGTGAGGATTCTAACCGTTTTGAGAGTAGTTTTTAATGTAGTTCGTCTGTACGATCTTATAATCGTCCAGGACGAAATTTTTTTTCTCTCAAACGTTTGGACGATTGAATGCAGCATTTGAGTGGATAAGATAGTTTTAAATGTGAAGTTCGTCCGTTGTTGACCTCATTTTTGTATGAGATCACTTGGACTACTCTTGATCCTAAATTAATTTAATTTTTAAATTAAGTTAAATTTTAGGATCCTCCTAGAATCCTGACCCTAGGATCTATACTAGGATTCTTCTAGAGCTTAGACCTTAGGAGCTACTCTAGATCCTAAACTTCTTCTAGATTCCAAGTTCTAGGAATTTCTTAGCCTATAGGATTCTTCTAGATTCCTAATTTTAAGTTCCATTCAAACCTTAGGATCTACCTAGATCTTAGGTCAATCAAGCCAAATTCAAGGTCCAAAGGTTTTGTCCTAAAGGCCTTTTCCGTTGAATTTTCAAACACTTTGAAACCTAGTCAAATGACCTCTGATTCAGAGTCTGTTAGTTGCATACTGATGGGACATATCTTTGGAGGCAACCCTCCAAATTTGAGCCCATTCCGAGGTCTCTAACCTCAGAAACTTAATTAAACTCCATAGGCTGTAAAACCTTCAAATATTTACAGCCTATGCCACTGGATCTATCACTTTGAAGATTCTGACCTTAGAGCATTCACCAAAGCCTCTAGTCACTTCCAGACCTTTAATTTTAATATGTTGAACATTAAACTGCATTTTTCTGGACCCACTTTGACCCCCAGTTGACCAGGGGTCAAAATGACCAAAATACCCCTATGGAGCTCAAATGTTGATTTTTAACCAAATGAACTCCGAATTGAATGCAATCACTTGCAACAAGTTTTAAATGTCATTTCAAATCTTTTGAACCTATTCCCAACCCCTGAGTCAACCTGGTTGACCAAGTCAACAGGTTTGACCCAAGAGGTCCTTTAAGGGTCCAAACATGTGTTTTGACCCAAATGACCTCTCTAGGCCATCCAACCACTTCCATTGGTCTTAAAATATCATTTCAAACCTGTTGAGCCCAAACCCAAACCTTGGTTCAACCTGGTTGACCAAGTCAACCTAGGTTGACCAAACAGGCCCTTAAGGGCTCAAATAGGGATTTTGATCAAATTGACCTCCCCAGATCTAGGGACCACCCTCAATGGTCTTCAAATACCTTTTCAAACATGTCCAAACTAGACTCACACCTTGGTCCAATCTGGTTGACCCAGTCAACCTAGGTTGACCAAAATCAACCTTTAAGCCCTTTTATTTTGAATTAAATTCCAAATGCATTTAAATCTTGAGCAAATCCTATCCAAGGTATTTTAATTAATCCCTCAAGTGGCCCTAGCTGCCACATCACCTGTTGTTGACCAGTTGACTGGTCAACATGATCAACAAATCTATTTAAGAGGTTTAAATGCCCATTTGGCTTGACTCAAGCTAGCCCAATCCCTACCAAACCACTCTAGACCCTCTTTGAGGTCACTCCTTGCCAACTCAGCTGCCACCTCATTCATGTTTGACTGATTGACCAGTCAAACAGTCAACATGAGGCTTTAGAAGGGCTAAGGGTGATTAAATAAATCCTTTGAGCTAATCCACTTAATCCAAAGTTATTGAGTCAGGTCTAGAAGCTTCCTAGGACTTATTCTAAGCCCTTGAATCTTGATCCAATGGACCTAATCCCTCCCATGTGCTCAAATCAAGACAAAAGACCCTTTACACCTAGGATGTCCTTGGGCCGTCCTTGCTCTCTGTTCCCACCAACTCCCTTGACATGTGGCAGCCATCCAGAGGTGCAATAAGATGATCCTAGCCGTCCAATAGACCTAGGGCTACTTGAATAGGGTGGAGCCTCATTTTGAGCCGCAATCTTGATCTAGCTCTCTATCTCTCCATTCAAGCCCTCCCAGACCTCATACTCTTCTCGTTTGAGCGTTCCAGACCTCATTCCACATATTCCCAGCTCAATCCAGCCGGTCAAAACTCGCCGGAGGCCGGATTCCGGCGAGCTTGAGCCAATACCCGTCCAAGCTGATTTGCGGCTGATCCAGAGACTTTCAAGTTGTGGTGTCTTCAGCAAATTTAATCGTGGACAGACTACAATTTCAGAGAACTAAAGATCTTCTGAATCCACTGGTTGGATTGAGGTAAAAGCTCAACCCTAGCTTAAGACACATAGAGTTAATTAACATTTTATTAAGATCTTATTTAATATTTTAAATATATCCCCATTAATTATGTTCATTCCTAGTATCTTAATTTAAAATTTCGTGAACTTTGATCATTTGAGTTGAGAGAACGAGCGAAAATTTGATTATAGGGCGTCACTCGTAATCCTCTGCGAGTGTACATTTTCTGGACCGTTGATCGCTCGATCAACGGTCCAGATCGAGCCATTCCGCGGTCTGTTTCGACCGTGTATCCATTTCGGAGCCTGGTTCTTCGTCCGACGAAATCTAGGCCTTTGATCCAGACCGCGGGATCAAGCTACCGCCGTCCGATCTCCCTCCGCGAGATCAGAAGCGCAGGATTTAATCTGGACCGCTCGTTCCTTCACGCGGGAATCCGACGGCGCAGACGGCCTGCCGACGTGGTTTAGTAAACCGCGTGAAGCGGCCAGTGAGCGACGCGTGTCAGACCGCCGCCAATCATTGGCGCCGCCGCGCGATCTGACTCCGCGAATGACAGGCCGCCGCGTGGCATTCCCGCCGCCAGATATTTTAAAAATGATTTAAATTAGTTTTAAATCATTTTTAAATTCAAATTTCTTTTAAAAATAATAGAAAATTAATTTTAATTAATATAAAAAAATACTTTATACAATAAAATTATCATAAAATTAATTATTATATTTTAAAATTAATATTGATATAAAATATTACTTTTATATTAAATTAGTTAAGTGTTAAATATTAAGTATTTTAAAATTAGTATTTATTTATATATATAATTAAGTATTTTTGAGGTAATTAAATATTATGTTTTAAGTTTTAAAATACTTTAAAATTTCAGAAATAGTATTAATGTATTGAATTTTGAATTAAATTTTAATTGTGTATATATATATATATATATATATATATATATATATATATATATATATATATATATATATATATATATATATATATATATATAAATACTTTAATTTGAAATTAAATCAATTTAAAATATATGTTATATCTTAAATAGTTAAATTTCAGTTAAATTAAATTAAAATTAAGTTCAAATATCTTTGAAAATTCTAATAATTCAAAATTTTAGAACTATTTATGACCTAATCTAAGTTTAATTATTTTAATTATTAATTAATTTTAAGTTAATTAATCTTAAACTTTAAAAACTCAAATTAAATTCATTCTAAATCAGAAATATTTAAATAATACACCAAAACTTTTGAAATTCTAGGTACTTTAAGTTAAAGTTAATTTTAAAATTTAATTATTGATTTATTTGAATTATTTAATTATCTTTAATATTTAATTAATATTATATTAGTTATTTTGAAAATTAAAAATTATTTTCATAATAACTTTGAAAATTAGTGGATCTTCATGTTCTTTAAAATTTATTCTAATGATATTTTTAATTATTTTATTTTAAAATGTATAATTACATATATAGGATTAAATATATTAATATATTTTCAAATATATTTTAAAACATATATATATTTAAATCTTATAAGTTTGAGAGATCCCTTGGGATTTTAAGCCTAGATTAAACATGTTTGGATAGAATTAGTGGGGAATGATAGTTAATCAATGGGTGATTACTTTGGTAAATGCTCATTGATTAAATCTTTAATTAATTAACTTGTAATTAGTCTTTGCATGTTTAAGGTACACACACCACCTAGTCGAGGCTCTCCTAGATCTAAGGACTTGTTTTCTTGCTATTGGGTATTTATGTCATGCTTAGTCATAGGGTTAGTCAAAACTTTGATTCAAACCTACACAATTTAGCGACATAATTAAGGACAATAATTAAGGACATATGTTTAGAGAACTTAGAATATTTCCAATAATTAGGATTCACTTCTAGTTGAGTTGAAACTTCAAACACTTGAACTTAGTGACATGTACAGCCACTAGGAAAATTTTCACTGAATTTGGAAATCATTTAGGCCCTAATTAATTTTCTTAAGCTTAAGCCTTAATTAAGCCTTAAAACTTCCAGAAATGTAATAAATCCATTTTAAACCCAAAAATTATGTACAACCCCTCTAACTGACCAGAATTCAATCCTTAACTCATTAAAATTGAAAGCTCCTTGATTTGACAGCAAATTAAACCTTAATTTAATTTTAAGAGAAATTGAATATTTAATTAATATAATTAATTAATAAATATTAAAAATTCCAAAAATCTCCCGAACACTTGGGAATCCCTCCTTAGGTCATTCCTGATCTTTGGAGTTGATTTCAAGGAGTTGGGAATTCATTTGGAGCAAAATCCCAAAAGGGCTCTCTAATTAAGCAATTTTAAAATTCATTAAGTAGTCAAAACTTCGAACCTTCATAACTAATTCCAGAAAAATCAAAATTGAACAAACTCACTTGCATTCAATTCCTATTAATGCCTAATATTTATTAAAAATGTTAAAATTTCAGAAAAACATCAAATTCAAAAAGTCAACAAATTGGTCAAACCGTAGTTAAAACTAGTTCAAAACTTCAAACCTTTGTAATAAAATGTAGAAAAATCTGTTTTCAACGTACTTACCTTCTAACTGATCGTAGTAAGGTCTAGTATTTTAATAAAATGCTAACTGTTAAGAATTTAACCTTAATCAAGAAGTCAATTTTCAACCCTTTAATTAAGTGATTAAAATATTCCAAAAATTCTTAAAAACTCAAAATTATTCTAAAACTTCAGAAAATGTTAACTTAATGTTTAAAACATTCAACAAACCTTCTAAAACACAACAACCATCCTAAAGATGAAGTTTATTGGCTGGACTACTCTGGGCTGCGGGGCTAAGTGTCCTAAGGAGGCTGGTTCCTCGAGCCTGGTGGCACAACGCCACGAATGGATTCCAAGGGGTGTTAAACCTTAAAAATAGAATATTTATTAATTATCTAACCTTTTAAAACTTCTAATTTAACTACATTAATTTGGTTTATCGGCTGGACTACTCCGGGCTGCGGGGCTAAGTGTCCTAAGGAGGCTGGTTCCTCGAGCCTGGTGGCACAACGCCACGAATCGATTAATGGCAAACTTAAATGAATCAATTTTGAAAATCAGTATCCAAACATTTCTAATAAAAAAATTTATTAATTCTTAAGCCTTAATCAACTTAAGCCACTTAATTATACCGGGTACCACTGGGTAACCCAGGCCTACGAGGCTATTAACTTAGCCCCAAGGAAGGTGAAATAAACTTCACGGCCTCGGTGTGAAACAAAGGTGATATCCAACAAATAATTAAGTAAGTCTTAAAATTAACCTTAAGCGATTAATATTTGAGTTCAAATTTAAATTCCTTAAACCTTCCAACCAATCGAACTTTGGACAACTTTAACTAATAATCCCAATTAGGACACATCAAAACTACACGACCTACCTCACACACTTTAGATGGTTTGCTAGGATCACCGACTCTAGTTTTAGGATAGGCCGGTGTTTTACTTTCTGCAGTTGTATGCCGAGTTTTCGAGTTTTTACTGCATGCTGTCTGCTAGTGTAGAATTGATGTGTTTATTTACTTATTGCATGCATTTTGTGATTGATTGTACGTTAGATTTACCCCTAGGTTAGGAGCGAATTATACTTGTGCAATCTTATGCAGGTGGCCATGCTCATACAAGGAGCTGAAATTAAAGGGGGCAGTTAATAAAAAAATGCATATATACTCTTTGCACAGGTACCTGCCGCGCTTAAGACCCCCTTTGAATAAAAGAGCATGGCCAAGTGTGGCTAAAAATTGTATTTCAATTTTTCATATTATAACTGCTTGGGATTGAATATACAACTGTTGATTATTAGGATAACCCTGCAGGATCGAGTCTAGATTTTTCTATTTTGATTAATGTAAATTTGATTTGATTTATGGTTGTAAGTATTCAAAGTGATTTGAGTTTGGGATATTGATATCCAACTTGAATTCCAAAGAGGAGAAGACATCCCTAAAGGGGAGAGTCTTCGTCCATTTGGAAGATCAAGTTTGGATACTCTTCAAATATCAAAAGAGGAAAGATAACACCCCGATCAAGGGGGAGTTTCTTTTCATTTGGATATCCAGACCCGACGATCCAAGAAGCAGCAGAAAGATGAAGAAGTGGATAACGAGAAGACCCATTCTCAAAATCACTTGAGTCTTAGGACTAGAAATCCGGGTTGTAGTCAGTGGTGCCCGGCCACTTTAATTTTCTGCAAAATTCTGTGATGTAATAATAAGGGGCACTTGCCTACGGACATTCAATTTGATATATTTGATTTGATTGATTTATTTAATTGATTGTGCAGTAGAACTACCTATTTTTCTAGTCTTTTTACCTGCATGTCGATTTTGATTTGACCTGGAATCCGATTGTAGGCTCTTAAGGACTTAATAAAATTTTTCTACTTAAATCAAATTAAAAAACTTTAAGCTCACATAGAAACTCTAACGTTTTAAGAAATAATCCCGGGACCGCCGGGAGTCCTCATTTCATAGCATTCATTCAAATTCAATCTTTTAATCGAGTCGATTAGCATGCATCATATTAGCAACTAATTTAAAAACCTTTAAATTCTTAATTGCATTTGCTTAGGCATCAAACCCAACATAAGTTTAAGGGACCATTTAGGATTCGCTCTAGATGTCGGTCCCGTTCTCAAATACCTTTCTTAAATAACGTCCCTATCACTCAACATGAAAAGACCGGACACATGATTTTAAATCGTTTAGGTGGTTTAGATGGCTCCCCAATCCAGGCCGGGGTAAGACCAGATTCGCATTGCACTAGCTAGGTTCGGGTCACTTTTTAGTACCCAATTTAGACTTAGGTTCTGAGGCTGGCTCGGGCTATAAGACCTCAACCTCCGGGAATTGAATCCCAACTTTCTAATAAAATTGATCACTTAAATATTAAATCTCTTTCAATCAAATTTAAGCCCAACACTTAAGATAGATTGGAGTGTTTTCTGAAGTAATTTAGAATCTTAAAAACATTCCCTACTCCTTTTCCTTTGACCCCGAAAATAAGTCTTCAATCTTGAATCAATCCCATTTGAAATTCCTACCATTTTCTCCTTTGATATCAATCCTTGAAAATTTTAAATAAAATTTACACCGCTATTTTAATCGAGAGTTTTCGTAGGAAATTCCGATTTTCTACGATGTAATTAACTACGAGGGCTTGCGCTCGTAGGAGATTTAGTAACCCAGATCTAATTTTCAAAATTGAAATTTTCAAAAACTTTAATTAATTCTCTTTGGGAAATTTAAAACTTTGAAATTCGAACCCATTAGGGAACGATATGTTCGTCTTTCGAGGCGATATATTGTTCATAATAGAATGTTCAATTTCAAAATTCCAAAATTTAACATTCCCAAAGAAAATTAATATATTTTCAAAACTATATATATATACCTAAATAATTATATTTTTTTTAATCAAAATAAAAAATGGCGACTCCGCTGGGGACAATCTCTCTTTCCATCTTTAATAGCGGTTTGAATTTTATTGAATCGGTAGTCTTAACTACCTTTCTCTCCGTTGGTCCCTCTACCCATTTCTCCCTTGGGTGAGTGTGGTCAACTCAATTAAAACATGTCAAACGAGAGGTGAGTGTAGGAAACCTCCCTTTAAGTCGGGCTTTGACATTTTGCCTCCAAGTTATTTGGTAGAGCGAAAGAGTTAAGCCGAATCCTTTTGTATATGTTGCAAACTTACATGCGAGTAATTAACTAGCGTGCTAAGTTTCACAATTTACAGAAGACTCTTCAATTTCAAAATCATAAATTTCAATCCTTTAAGCAAAATTCAATCTATTTCAAAACCTTTCAAATCAACTTTAATCGTTGTTGTGATGTGTCTTTTAAAATAGTCTATTGTAGTTGAACACATGCAATTCAAACTCTTGATCAAACCTGGATTTTGACATTTCACTTTAAGCTAGTCGGTGCAATGAAAGAGTCAAGTCTAGGCCTCCCGATTTCCTTAAATTTTTGTTAACCATTTTGTTGAAAATAAAACTCAACATTTTGTGTTTCAAAAAATATAGGAAAATCATTCAAACCAACTTCAACTGTCGTTGTCATGTGTCTTCTATGACATTCTGTTGTAGTTGAACACATACAATGCAATTCCAAATTTCTCTTGTCAAATCTAGGCTTTGACGTTTTACCCCCAAACCCTTTGGTGGGGTGAAAGAGTTAGGCCTAATTTCTAAGGATTCTCCTATAATTTTTTAAACCTCCACATTTGAGTGAAATTCAATGTCTTGAGTTTCAAAATTTAAAGGAGATCCATCCAAATACAACCTCAAGTTAAAATTCAAATTAAACTTTGATTTCGAATAAAATTTCAACCTTAAGTTTAAACTTGATTTTCACATCAAGCTTAAGTTCAGTTTTGATTTCAAATGCGAGTCCAAACTTTGACATTTTGCCCCAAGTCAATCGATGTAGCGAAAGAGTCAAGTTCCTCGTCAATTTTATGAACCACCGTGTTCTGTGTAAACTGAATACGATTGAGTTATAAAATTTTGAGTAAAATAAATCAAACTTAAAAATCAAATTCAATTTCAAATCACTAATTCAAATCACCTTCTTTTAATTCCAGGAAATCGAATACTCAAATGGCTGGGAAACTCGTCTTCACACTGAATAAAGATGTGCCTGTAGAAGAAATTCTTAATGGCAATTTAATTCAGTACGAGATGGAATTTCAGAACCTCAAGATTTCAGTTAATGGGGAAACACTGATTGATCTGTCTTCCGCGATACTAGGAAAGTCTCCTTTAGTTGAGATTACTTTAGGGTCAAGAGCTGACTCCCCCATCTCTAAGATGGAGGTTGTTGTCGCCCCTGTACCCACTGTACTCTCTACTCAGGAGAATCAAAACTAGAAGTCAATAATGACAAACGAGCTACCATCTCAGTCTGAGATCGGATCAAATTCTAGCACCCCTGTCGTCGGTAGGAACAAGACGAAGAATTATCTTCGAAGAGCCAGAAAAAGGAATCTTAAGGCTAGAAAAACTGCTGAATTTGAAGCCTTAGAGAGGACCGACTTCGAGGCCAATCAAGAGTTTGTTGCTCCTTCTATGTACCCTCTCCTTGCACAAAGGAGGGAGGTTGTAGATACGAGAGTGCGATCTTCAATACACCTGCTTGACTACTACACAGAAAGACTCGAGCAAGAAAGAATTGAGCGATCAACAACAATAGTCCAAAGGCCCCCAACTGAAGGTTATGATCCGTCCACTCTACTAGAAGATGTTAGGGCACGTTACTATACGTGTACCACTACATCATCTGCAGAGGAGGAGGACTAGAAACCACTCGGGGTGCCACTCTCTTAACTACTAGTTTAGTGGTAATTTGAGAGGGGAGATAATCTAAGATTATATCAGATAGTGATACCGCCAAAATTTAAATTTCGTCGGGGTCCTATCACGATAAATCTTTTGATTACAGTAATGTTGTGCTTTCTAGGGATGTTGCAGATCCTATAACAGTCTCTCCCTTCCAAGAGATTGTAGGAATTCAATTCCATGATTGACAAGGGTCTTGCCACCTAGACTTGCAACTTTTTAAGAGAATTTTCCAATTTCTCAGGTGTATTAAATCTTAATTTTCAAGATAGTTGATTAACCTTTCTAATCGAAATTGACCTCTACCTTAAGTCTTAAGCTGGAGAGAGTTGTAGTTGATTCCATCAAATGTTTAAATACCCCTCCCTCCCACCGCTTCTGTGGGTTGATTTAACCTTTGAATTAAAATCTATCTCAAATTTAAGTTGAATTCAGAAATGAAAATTTTATCAAGCTTCTAGCAATCTTTTATCTTCATAGGCGATTCTCGCATGTCTAAAATCTGTTTAATGATTTTCAAAAGTCAAGTTGATACTCTTTTCAAAAAATATTGAGTGTGCTTTGAGGATTATTCTTCCTTGTATAAGAGAACGAATTTTCTTCTCTAATACTTGAGATATAATCCCAGCATTCAAAATAAAAAAGATCAATCAATTTAAGGTATTTGAAGAAAGTGGAGCCTCTTCTCGAATTCAATTGAAATCAAAAGATGAGCGAATGCTCTAAAAAATTAAAAGATGCGCGAATGCGCCAAAATTAAGAAGTGCACTAAGTGCACAAAAAGTCAAAAGATGCGCAATATGTGCCACCAGAAAAAGAGAAGAAGAGTGAGATGGCTTCCTTTCTTTGAATCGTTAAATTTCAAAATACCCGATCAACTTTAAATACTTGACTTTAAAAATCCTGAATTCAGATTCTTCACCACGCATGAATTATCTATTGGATAGAAGAACATATGCAAGAGAATTGAAAAGATTGAATTTCTCTCTTCAACTTAAACGATTTGAAATAAATTTTTAATTCAAAATCTATACAAGGGAGACCCCAGTTTAGTTTCTACGAGACTTGGTCTGGGTAACAAAATTGAAATTCTCTCAAATTAGTCGGAGTCGACTCTTCTCACTCTAATTGAAAAATTTGTTCCCACATGTCGTTCCGACAGGGTCCAAATAGTTAGAGGAAATTTTTAATAAAAAAGTTTGAATCTTCTACTCCTGATAAGAATTCAAATTATGTTATTGAGAAATGTGTGTAAGTCCTTGCATAAAGGCATCTTTTCCTTTAAAGCCTTTTCAACAAAATTACACTCTATAGTGGGTCCAAGATCGAACCCCATTAGAGGAGTATTTTGTAATGCTGGGAATTGCCATTTAAAATCAATCCACGACTGAGCAGAGTGCCCGACTCCAATTTGAAGAGTTCGAGGCCTTACAGAGCTTTGTCTTCAAGGCTCAATAAAACTCAGAATCGTACAAAGTTGAACTGGTTGAAGCTCGTGATAAGATAGAGCAACTTAGAACATTCCAAGTATGAGACTTGGTACAGGTTCTTTGGATGCATATCTTAGCCTACCGAGAGATCGGTGGAGGATTTTCATCCAATACAAGACTGTCCTTTTTGTCGTAGAGACGATCTTTGAGAAAATTTCACACATTAATTAATCAACCCTGGAGAATGCCACCCGATATTTTTAAATGTTGGGGAGGCTCTTCAGGAAGTACCATGCCAGATGAGTGTCAAATTCAAAGTTAATAAAAAGTCTTCGAATTTCCTGGATTTAAGGAATTTCTTAATTCAAAATCAAACAATTGAAACTTTAAAAATTCAATTTTAAAAATCAAATTCAAATTTCAAAATTCAAAAAATCAAATCAATTCAAAAACTCTCAAATTCCAAATTTTAAAAATTTAAGCCCGATCCTCTGTGTGGAGCAAGTTTCCTCCACATATGATCATCCAGACCCGGTTCTTTGTGTAGAGCAAGTTTCCTTTCCACAAGACCGTCCGTTAGTGGTGGAGCATGCCCTCTGTGGCACCACCCTAACATTTGAGTTAAAAACGATTAGTGGTGGAGCGTGCCCTTCGTGGCGCCATCCTAATTCGTATCCGTTAGTGGTGGAGTATGCCCTCTGTGGCACCACCCTAACATTTGAGTTAAAAATGATTAGTGGTGGAGCGTGCCCTTCGTGGCGCCATCCTAATTAGTATCCGTTAGTGGTGGAGTATGCCCTCTGTGGCACCACCCTAACATTTGAGTTAAAAACGATTAGTGGTGGAGCGTGCCCTTCGTGGCGCCATCCTAATTCGTATCCGTTAGTGGTGGAGTATGCCCTCTGTGGCACCACCCTAACATTTGAGTTAAAAATGATTAGTGGTGGAGCGTGCCCTTCGTGGCGCCATCCTAATTCGTATCTGTTAGTGGTGGAGTATGCCCTCTGTGGCACCACCCTAACATTTGAGTTAAAAATGATTAGTGGTGGAGCGTGCCCTTCGTGGCGCCATCCTAATTCGTATCCGTTAGTGGTGGAGTATGCCCTCTATGGCACCACCCTAACATTTGAGTTAAAAACGATTAGTGGTGGAGCGTGCCCTTCGTGGCGCCATCCTAATTCGTATCCGTTAGTGGTGGAGTATGCCCTCTGTGGCACCACCCTAACATTTGAGTTAAAAATGATTAGTGGTGGAGCGTGCCCTTCGTGCCGCCATCCTAATTCGTATCCGTTAGTGGTGGAGTATGCCCTCTGTGGCACCACCCTAACATTTGAGTTAAAAACGATTAGTGGTGGAGCGTGTCCTTCGTGGCGCCATCCTAATTCGTATCCGTTAGTGGTGGAGTATGCCCTCTGTGGCACCACCCTAACATTTGAGTTAAAAACGATTAGTGGTGGAGCGTGCCCTTCGTGGCGCCATCCTAATTCGTATCTGTTAGTGGTGGAGCATGCCCTCTTTGGCACCACCCTAACATTTGAGTTAAAAACGATTAGTGGTGGAGCGTGCCCTTCGTGGCGCCATCCTAATTCGTATCCGTTAGTGGTGGAGCATGCCCTCTGTGGCACCTAGGGGTGTAAACGAGTCGAGTCGAGTCGAGTATTTGCCTTATCAAGCCTGGCTCGTTTAGTCCTTAATGAGCTCGAGCTCGAGCTCGAGCTCGAGATCGAGCTCGATTAGTGGGCTCGAGCTCGACTCGTTTAGAAAATATCAAGCTCGAGCTCGACTCGAAAGCTCGAGCTCGTTTGAAAAGCTCGAGCTCGAGATCGAGCTCGTTTGAGAAGCACCAACGCATGTGATGGGTATTATTATATATATAATTAATATTATAAATATAATTATATATATAATTATATCGAGTAGCTTGATAAGCTTTCGAGTCGAGTCAGGCTGAGCTTGAACTCGAGCTCGTTAAGCATTCGAGCTCGATTGTAGGCTCGAGCTCGAGCTCGAAGCTCGATAAGCTCGGCTCGCGAGCTCGTTAACGAGTCGAGTTCGAGCCGGCTCACGAGCCGGCTTGGCTCACTTACATCCCTAGTGGCACCACCCTAACATTTGAGTTAAACGGTTAGTGGTAGAGCATGCCCTCCGTGGCACTACCCTAATTTAAATCTTAATTCCCTAGGGATGAATTTTTCATTTCCTTAGGATTAAAATTTCACTCTTGATCTTTAATCCCGGTCAACACCAATATGTGTAATAGAACTTCGCTCTCTTACACATATTGGGGGTCCATTTGTTGACCTCATTTTTGTATGAGGTCACTTGGACTACTCTTGATCCTAAATTAATTTAATTTTTAAATTAAGTTAAATTTTAGGATCCTCCTAGAATCCTGACCCTAGGATCTATGCTAGGATTCTTCTAGAGCTTAGACCTTAGGAGCTACTCTAGATCCTAAACTTCTTCTAGATTCCAAGTTCTAGGAATTTCTTAGCCTATAGGATTCTTCTAGATTCCTAATTTTAAGTTCCATTCAAACCTTAGGATCTACCTAGATCTTAGGTCAATCAAGCCAAATTCAAGGTCCAAAGGTTTTGTCCTAAAGGCCTTTTCCGTTGAATTTTCAAACACTTTGAAACCTAGTCAAATGACCTCCGATTCAGAGTCTGTTAGTTGCATACTGATGGGACATGTCTCTGGAGGCAACCCTCCAAATTTGAGCCCATTCCGAGGTCTCTAACCTCAGAAACTTAATTAAACTCCATAGGCTGTAAAACCTTCAAATATTTACAGCCTATGCCACTGGATCTATCACTTTGAAGATTCTGACCTTAGAGCATTCACCAAAGCCTCTAGTCACTTCCAGACCTTTAATTTTAATATGTTGAACATTAAACTGCATTTTTTTGGACCCACTTTGACCCCCAGTTGACCAGGGGTCAAAATGACCAAAATACCCCTATGGAGCTCAAATGTTGATTTTTAACCAAATGAACTCCGAATTGAATGCAATCACTTGCAACAAGTTTTAAATGTCATTTCAAATCTTTTGAACCTATTCCCAACCCCTGGGTCAACCTGGTTGACCAAGTCAACAGGTTTGACCCAAGAGGTCCTTTAAGGGTCCAAACATGTGTTTTGACCCAAATGACCTCTCTAGGCCATCCAACCACTTCCATTGGTCTTAAAATATCATTTCAAACCTGTTGAGCCCAAACCCACACCTTGGTTCAACCTGGTTGACCAAGTCAACCTAGGTTGACCAAACAGACCCTTAAGGGCTCAAATAGGGATTTTGATTAAATTGACCTCCCCAGACCTAGGGACCACCCTCAATGGTCTCCAAATACCTTTTCAAACATGTCCAAACTAGACTCACACCTTGGTCCAATCTGGTTGACCCAGTCAACCTAGGTTGACCAAAATCAACCTTTAAGCCCTTTTATTTTGAATTAAATTCCAAATGCATTTAAATCTTGAGCAAATCCTATCCAAGGTATTTTAATTAATCCCTCAAGTGGCCCTAGCTGCCACATCACCTGTTGTTGACCAGTTGACTGGTCAACATGGTCAACAAATCTATTTAAGAGGTTTAAATGCCCATTTGGCTTGACTCAAGCTAGCCCAATCCCTACCAAACCACTCTAGACCCTCTTTGAGGTCACTCCTTGCCAACTCAGCTGCCACCTCATTCATGTTTGACTGATTGACCAGTCAAACAGTCAACATGAGGCTTTAGAAGGGCTAAGGGTGATTAAATAAATCCTTTGAGCTAATCCACTTAATCTAAAGTTATTGAGTCAGGTCTAGAAGCTTCCTAGGACTTATTCTAAGCCCTTGAATCTTGATCCAATGGACCTAATCCCTCCCATGTGCTCAAATCAAGACAAAAGACCCTTTACACCTAGGATGTCCTTGGGCCGTCCTTGCTCTCTGTTCCCACCAACTCCCTTGACATGTGGCAGCCATCCAGAGGTGCAATAAGATGATCCTAGCCGTCCAATAGACCTAGGGCTACTTGAATAGGGTGGAGCCTCATTTTGAGCCGCATTCTTGATCTAGCTCTCTATCTCTCCATTCAAGCCCTCCCAGACCTCATACTCTTCTCGTTTGAGCGTTCCAGACCTCATTCCACATATTCCCAGCTCAATCCAGCCAGTCAAAACTCGCCGGAGGCCGGATTCCGGCGAGCTTGAGCCAATACCCGTCCAAGCTGATTTGCGGCTGATCCAGGGACTTTCAAGTTGTGGTGTCTTCAGCAAATTTAATCATGGACAGACTACAATTTCAGAGAACTAAAGATCTTCTGAATCCACTGGTTGGATTGAGGTAAAAGCTCAACCCTAGCTTAAGACACATAGAGTTAATTAACATTTTATTAAGATCTTATTTAATATTTTAAATATATCCCCATTAATTATGTTCATTCCTAGTTTCTTAATTTAAAATTTCGTGAACTTTGATCGTTTGAGTTGAGAGAACGAGTGAAAATTTGATTCTAGGGCGTCACTCGTAATCCTCTGCGAGTGTACATTTTCTGGACCGTTGATCGCTCGATCAACGGTCCAGATCGAGCCATTCCGCGGTCTGTTCCGACCGTGTATCCATTTCGGAGCCTGGTTCTTCGTCCGACGAAATCTAGGCCTTTGATCCAGACCGCGGGATCAAGCTACCGCCGTCCGATCTCCCTCCGCGAGATCAGAAGCGCAGGATTTAATCTGGACCGCTCGTTCCTTCACGCGGGAATCCGACGGCGCAGACGGCCTGCCGACGTGGTTTAGTAAACCGCGTGAAGCGGCCAGTGAGCGACGCGTGTCAGACCGCCGCCAATCATTGGCGCCGCCGCGCGGTCTGACTCCGCGAATGACAGGCCGCCGCGTGGCATTTCCGCCGCCAGATATTTTAAAAATGATTTAAATTAGTTTTAAATCATTTTTAAATTCAAATTTCTTTTAAAAATAATAGAAAATTAATTTTAATTAATATAAAAAAATACTTTATACAATAAAATTATCATAAAATTAATTATTATATTTTAAAATTAATATTGATATAAAATATTACTTTTATATTAAATTAGTTAAGTGTTAAATATTAAGTATTTTAAAATTAGTATTTATTTATATATATAATTAAGTATTTTTGAGGTAATTAAATATTATGTTTTAAGTTTTAAAATACTTTAAAATTTCAGAAATAGTATTAATGTATTGAATTTTGAATTAAATTTTAATTGTGTATATATCTATATATATATATATATATATATATATATATATATATATATATATATATATATATATATATATATATATATATATATATATATATATATATATATATATATATATATAAATACTTTAATTTGAAATTAAATCAATTTAAAATATATGTTATATCTTAAATAGTTAAATTTCAGTTAAAATTAAATTAAAATTAAGTTCAAATATCTTTGAAAATTCTAATAATTCAAAATTTTAGAACTATTTATGACCTAATCTAAGTTTAATTATTTTAATTATTAATTAATTTTAAGTTAATTAATCTTAAACTTTAAAAACTCAAATTAAATTCATTCTAAATCAGAAATATTTAAATAATACACCAAAACTTTTGAAATTCTAGGTACTTTAAGTTAAAGTTAATTTTAAAATTTAATTATTGATTTATTTGAATTATTTAATTATCTTTAATATTTAATTAATATTATATTAGTTATTTTGAAAATTAAAAATTATTTTCATAATAACTTTGAAAATTAGTGGATCTTCATGTTCTTTAAAATTTATTCTAATGATATTTTTAATTATTTTATTTTAAAATGTATAATTACATATATAGGATTAAATATATTAATATATTTTCAAATATATTTTAAAACATATATATATTTAAATCTTATAAGTTTGAGAGATCCCTTGGGATTTTAAGCCTAGATTAAACATGTTTGGATAGAATTAGTGGGGAATGATAGTTAATCAATGGGTGATTACTTTGGTAAATGCTCATTGATTAAATCTTTAATTAATTAACTTGTAATTAGTCTTTGCATGTTTAAGGTACACACACCACCTAGTCGAGGCTCTCCTAGATCTAAGGACTTGTTTTCTTGCTATTGGGTATTTATGTCATGCTTAGTCATAGGGTTAGTCAAAACTTTGATTCAAACCTACACAATTTAGCGACATAATTAAGGACAATAATTAAGGACATATGTTTAGAGAACTTAGAATATTTCCAATAATTAGGATTCACTTCTACTTGAGTTGAAACTTCAAACACTTGAACTTAGTGACATGTACAGCCACTAGGAAAATTTTCACTGAATTTGGAAATCATTTAGGCCCCTAATTAATTTTCTTAAGCTTAAGCCTTAATTAAGCCTTAAAACTTCCAGAAATGTAATAAATCCATTTTAAACCCAAAAATTATGTACAACCCCTCTAACTGACAAGAATTCAATCCTTAACTCATTAAAATTGAAAGCTCCTTGATTTGACAGCAAATTAAACCTTAATTTAATTTTAAGAGAAATTGAATATTTAATTAATATAATTAATTAATAAATATTAAAAATTCCAAAAATCTCCCGAACACTTGGGAATCCCTCCTTAGGTCATTCCTGATCTTTGGAGTTGATTTCAAGGAGTTGGGAATTCATTTGGAGCAAAATCCCAAAAGGGCTCTCTAATTAAGCAATTTTAAAATTCATTAAGTAGTCAAAACTTCGAACCTTCATAACTAATTCCAGAAAAATCAAAATTGAACAAACTCACTTGCATTCAATTCCCATTAATGCCTAATATTTATTAAAAATGTTAAAATTCCAGAAAAACATCAAATTCAAAAAGTCAACAAATTGGTCAAACCGTTGTTAAAACTAGTTCAAAACTTCAAACCTTTGTAATAAAATGTAGAAAAATATGTTTTCAACGTACTTACCTTCTAACTGATCGTAGTAAGGTCTAGTATTTTAATAAAATGCTAACTGTCCAGAATTTAACCTTAATGAAGAATTCAATTTTCAACCCTTTAATTAAGTGATTAAAATATTCCAAAAATTCTTAAAAACTCAAAATTATTCTAAAACTCCAGAAAATGTTAACTTAATGTTTAAAACATTCAACAAACCTTCTAAAACACAACAACCATCCTAAAGATGAAGTTTATTGGCTGGACTACTCTGGGCTGCGGGGCTAAGTGTCCTAAGGAGGCTGGTTCCTCGAGCCTGGTGGCACAACGCCACGAATGGATTCCAAGGGGTGTTAAACCTTAAAAATAGATTAATTATTAATTATCTAACCTTTTAAAACTTCTAATTTAACTACATTAATTTGGTTTATCGGCTGGACTACTCCGGGCTGCGGGGCTAAGTGTCCTAAGGAGGCTGGTTCCTCGAGCCTGGTGGCACAACGCCACGAATCGATTAATGGAAAACTTAAATGAATCAATTTTGAAAATCAGTAACCAAACAATTCTAATAAAAAAATTTATTAATTCTTAAGCCTTAATCAACTTAAGCCACTTAATTATACCGGGTACCACTGGGTAACCCAGGCCTACGAGGCTATTAACTTAGCCCCAAGGAAGGTGAAATAAACTTCACGGCCTCGGTGTGAAACAAAGGTGATATCCAACAAATAATTAAGTAAGTCTTAAAATTAACCTTAAGCGATTAATATTTGAGTTCAAATTTAAATTTCTTAAACCTTCCAACCAATCGAACTTTGGACAACTTTAACTAATAATCCCAATTAGGACACATCAAAACTACACGACCTACCTCACACACTTTAGATGGTTTGCTAGGATCACCGACTCTAGTTTTAGGATAGGCCGGTGTTTTACTTTCTGCAGTTGTATGCCGAGTTTTCGAGTTTTTACTGCATGCTGTCTGCTAGTGTAGAATTGATGTGTTTATTTACTTATTGCATGCATTCTGTGATTGATTGTACGTTAGATTTACCCCTAGGTTAGGAGCGAATTATACTTGTGCAATCTTATGCAGGTGGCCATGCTCATACAAGGAGCTGAAATTAAAGGGGGCAGTTAATAAAAAAATGCATATATACTCTTTGCACAGGTACCTGCCGCGCTTAAGACCCCCTTTGAATAAAAGAGCATGGCCAAGTGTGGCTAAAAATTGCATTTCAATTTTTCATATTATAACTGCTTGGGATTGAATATACAACTGTTAATTATTAGGATAACCCTGCAGGATCGAGTCTAGATTTTTCTATTTTGATTAATGTAAATTTGATTTGATTTATGGTTGTAAGTATTCAAAGTGATTTGAGTTTGGGATATTGATATCCAACTTGAATTCCAAAGAGGAGAAGACATCCCTAAAGGGGAGAGTCTTCGTCCATTTGGAAGATCAAGTTTGGATACTCTTCAAATATCCAAAGAGGAAAAATAACACCCCGATCAAGGGGGAGTTTCTTTTCATTTGGATATCCAGACCCGACGATCCAAGAAGCATCAGAAAGATGAAGAAGTGGATAACGAGAAGACCCATTCTCAAAATCACTTGAGTCTTAGGACTAGAAATCCGGGTTGTAGTCAGTGGTGCCCGGCCACTTTAATTTTCTGCAAAATTCTGTAATGTAATAATAAGGGGCACTTGCCTACGGACATTCAATTTGATATATTTGATTTGATTGATTTATTTAATTGATTGTGCAGTAGAACTACCTGTTTTTCTAGTCTTTTTACTTGCATGTCGATTTTGATTTGACCTGGAATCCGATTGTAGGCTCTTAAGGACTTAATAAAATTTTTCTACTTAAATCAAATTAAAAAACTTTAAGCTCACATAGAAACTCTAACGTTTTAAGAAATAATCCCGGGACCGCCGGGAGTCCTCATTTCATAGCATTCATTCAAATTCAATCTTTTAATCGAGTCGATTAGCATGCATCATATTAGCAACTAATTTAAAAACCTTTAAATTCTTAATTGCATTTGCTTAGGCATCAAACCCAACATAAGTTTAAGGGACCATTTAGGATTCGCTCTAGATGTCGGTCCCGTTCTCAAATACCTTTCTTAAATAACGTCCCTATCACTCAACATGAAAAGACCGGACACATGATTTTAAATCGTTTAGGCGGTTTAGATGGCTCCCCAATCCAGGCCGGGGTAAGACCAGATTCGCATTGCACTAGCTAGGTTCGGGTCACTTTTTAGTACCCAATTTAGACTTAGGTTCTGAGGCTGGCTCGGGCTATAAGACCTCAACCTCCGGGAATTGAATCCCAACTTTCTAATAAAATTGATCACTTAAATATTAAATATCTTTCAATCAAATTTAAGCCCAACACTTAAGATAGATTGGAGTGTTTTCTGAAGTAATTCAGAATCTTAAAAACATTCCCTACTCCTTTTCCTTTGACCCCAAAAATAAGTCTTCAATCTTGAATCAATCCCATTTGAAATTCCTACCATTTTCTCCTTTGATATCAATCCTTGAAAATTTTAAATAAAATTTACACCGCTATTTTAATCGAGAGTTTTCGTAGGAAATTCCGATTTTCTACGATGTAATTAACTACGAGGGCTTGCGCTCGTAGAAGATTTAGTAACCCAGATCTAATTTTCAAAATTGAAATTTTCAAAAACTTTAATTAATTCTCTTTGGGAAATTTAAACCTTTGAAATTCGAACCCATTAGGGAACGATATGTTCGTCTTTCGAGGCGATATATTGTTCATAATAGAATGTTCAATTTCAAAATTCCAAAATTTAACATTCCCAAAGAAAATTAATATATTTTCAAAACTATATATATATACCTACATAATTATATTTTTTTTAATCAAAACATCCGTACGAACTTTTTGTTCGTCCAGACGAACATACATCATTTCATTGTAGGAGACGATTTTCAACTGACATTAAAACGATTTAACTTTTGATCATCTGTACGAAATTTTTTTGTTTGTACGATCGGTCAAGTCAAATGTCTGTATGAAAGGACGCATCGTAAATTGTGTTGATTATGAAAAGCCATTTTATTTTGGACGAATTGGATCGTTTGTACGAAATTTAATCCAGACGAACGATAAATTTTGTCCAGGACGAACATATCATTTTCTTTAAAAATGAAGGAATTCTAACTCAACAATCACATCTCCAAACATTCACTTTCAATCCCTTTCGACTTTAAATCGACAATGGCCTCGTCAAGTAAAAGATAAAAGGTGTTGGCTAAGAAACCTCACAGAAATGCCTCTGAAAACTTCCTTTCAAAGGAAAACGAGGGATCCTTTCCTCATTTTGCATCTGCCAAAATTACACCTTCTCGCATTCTGATTCAAAACGAGATAAATTTCAAGGTAATGCACCTTTTTGCTTCCACCCAGTTTGGATTCATTCTTTCTCTCGTCCACCTCTACAACAAACATACTTTTCTCTATTTCCTAGCCAACATGAGTTTCAATTCCGACCACTCCTGCATAAGTTCTTTTGTTTTTAAACAAAAAGTTGAAATCACCAAGCACGACATAGGTGCCTTTCTGAACTTAAGAACTGAAGGTTATAGAGCCCACACCCTTATGAATGAAAACACCTTCAACTGGTATGAAGTCAATAGGGTGATTAGAGAAAATGACCTAACATATCATGTTGCTAGAGTTTCAGGAATGACCAGAAATGCTCGAATCATCCAGCACATTCTTCGATCTTCAATCATTCCTAAAGTTGGTGATAGGATCAATATTACCCCACTCCTTTCTGTTGTGACATTCTTGATTATGGATCGTAAGCCTATCGATGAAGCCCAATTTATCCTAGACCATATTTATGGGCTTTCAGAAATTGGGCATGCAGAATAGAATAGAAAAAGGAACATCTCATTAGGACACTTAGTTACATACATTTTGGAAAAGAAATACAACTTAGTGCATCCTGATGATGAATACGAAGAGCCGGTCTGCTACAATGATGCTTCATTTAGAGCAATTTTTAAGGAGGAAAAAGGGAAAGCACATGCCAGTGCTTTTGAAGAAGAAGAAGAAGGAGAGCAAACTTCTGCAGCTCAATCAGATTATTAGAATTTGATTGAGAAATTTGATAGACTTGAGGCTCATGTTGATCAAAGATTTGATCAAATTGATGCTCAACTCCTGCAGCAGCAATAGGACATTTGTAATATCAAAAATGAAGTTCATGAAATCAATACCAAAGTTATGTTGATGGCCTCCTACTTCAACCTATTTGGTGGCATCCCTCCTCCTCCTCCTCCTCCAGAAAAATAGAGAATGAGCGATGTTTTTCTTTATGTTTGTTGTATTTGTGTTTGCTTTAGTGTTTGTTCTAGTTGTGTTTGTTTGTCTTTGTTTAAAATTTTAGTGTATTTTCTTTTGTATTGATATTATGAAATGATCCTGTAATCCTTTTCATAAATATCAATATATGTTGTAGTTGATTTTGATTTGGATTGTTTTTTAAATGTGTTTAGTTCTTTTGAATTTTGTCTTTTTAATCATAATTGTGCTTAAATTAGATTGTGATTTAAGATTAATTACATTAGAAAATCTAGTCTTTCTAAATTTAAAATTTATTTATAACTTGTTATAATTAGAATTTTTAAACTCATGTCTATTTATTTAGACTAAATAAAAGTTAATATTATTATTGCAATTTAGATATTTTCTTATTTTGTATTTCTTTGCTCAAGTGATATTTATGCACTTAGAAAAATTTAAAATTTTAGATTATTAATCATGGAAAGAATTAATTTCAATTACTCTTAAAAATTGTACAAAGAGTACACAAATCAAAAGGAATGCGCAAAGGTTCGCAAATATGAAAAAGAAGCACAAAATTAGCCCAATGTCAAAAGATACACAAAAATGTGCCAAAAATTTGAAAAAGATGCGCAAAGCACGACATGTGGTAATTCTCTTCTTTCCAAATTCTTTCAATCTATTAATTCAAATTGATCTTATGTTCATTTATATTCTATTAATCTTTGAAATATAGAATTTTTATTCATCTCTCTTGTAATGATTTTCTATATTCAAATGTCTAAATTGAATCATATTTTTGATAAATTCTTCTTACTTACAATGTTATATCACTTCTTAAATTCTATGAAATTTGATGATTTACCTAATGTTATTAGTTTTAGATTGCATACCTTATATCAATCACCATTTAGATTAAATTTTCAAATGAATTTCATATAATTACTTACATTTTTTGTCTATTTCTTCTTCATTTTTTGTTGTTGTCAAAAAGGGGGAGAAATTATTGTGTTTGTATGTTTTGTTTGTTTTGTTTGCATTTTGATTTTGTGTTTGATTTTGTGTATGACTTTGTGTCTATGGCTTATGTTATTTTGTTTTTTTTTTTTGAAAAATAAAAATATTATTCTTTGCTTCAAATGCCTCCTTATTTTCATGTATTCATCAATTCAGGGGGAGTTAAGGAGATTTGTTTAAATTGAAATCATACAAATAATAATTGTTTTGCCATCATCAAAAAGGGGGAGATTGTTAAGATAGTTGCTATTTGCATGCTTTACATTTTTACAACTTGTATAGTTTTGATGATTCCAAACATTATTGTTCAAATATGTAGTTATCTCCTAACAATTTTAGAAGATTTGTATTTGCTCTTGTGTGTACTAACATTTCAGGAAAATTAAACTCCAGACTACGAAGACTTCAAATCAAATTCAACATGAGATACTTTGTGAATTTGAAGCTTGTACTTTTCTTTGAATTAAATTTGAAAGGGAGTGATTGTAATTGAGTGAATAAAAACATACACACACACACACATAAGGAGATCATATAAAATTTATACTGATCGTATGGGACGATATCAGATCGTATGGGACGATCAGACAGTTATCTCCTATTGAGCACATAGAATGAATATGAACTGGCTTGAAAAATTTTCTAAGTCCTATTCGTCCGGGACGAAATTAATTATCGTCCAGGACAATTTAATCTCTGTAAAATTTTCGTCCAGACGAAATTAATTATCGTTAGAAAACGAGTTGCTCTCTATAACATTTTTCTCCAGACAAAATTAATTATCATCCAGGACAATCCGATCTCTGTAAAATTTTTGTCCAGATGAAATTAATTATCGTCAGAAAATGAGTTGCTCTTTGTAAAAATTTCGTCTAGACGAACCAATTTTTGTCCAGACGATTAACCGACTTAGAATAATTTTCAGTAGTTTTTTAGAACCGACCTAGTAATAATCGTTCATACCGGACAAACTTAGTTCGTACGGGAAAATCAGCGTGTACGAAGACATTCGTACACATATGCAAATAGGGTCGTTTCAGAGCATTTAAGTAAAATCGTCCAGGACGATCCACGATCGTACAGGACGATCCACTGCGTACAGAATTGAAAATTTGTAGTTTTTGGGCATTTTTTCTTGTCTTTTGTATAAAGAGTCTAAATTTGACTACCACCTAATCTTTTTGTCATTTGATCTTCATGCCTCTTGAGAGAATAGCTAAGGAGAGAGTGTGAGAGTGCATTCAAAGGAGGATTCCTACCACTGGAGCGTGAAGGCTTCACTTGGAGTTCAAAGGTAAGAATCTCTACTTGTGAATTGGGATTACTTCACTCTTTTCTTTCTTCCTTCTAGATTTCTTGTGAGAAGATCTGTCAAGGAGATCTGGTTCACTGCCGACACTTGGAGAGTGTGAATAGCTAAAAGGGTCGCTTCCTACACTTGGAGAGTTTGAACAGCCGAAGGGTTCTCTGCCCACACTAGGAGAGTGTGAAAAGACGGACGGTTCTCTGCCAACACTGGGGATTGTGTAAAAGGACGACGGTTCTCTGCCAACACTGGGGATTGTGTAAAAGGATGACAGTTCTCTGCCGCACCGGGTAGTGGTGAAAAGAGTGTGTTGTAAAGGCTTCTCCGCCTTGCTGTGGGTGCAAAAGGAAAGTCACTATTGATATTAGTGCAATACTCAGAGGGTGCCTCTGGGAGTGGATGTAGGTCTGGTTATAGACCAAACCACTATAAATCTGGGGTCATTTACTTTACAGTTTTTACGTTTCCGTATTTTATTTTTAATTTTTAAGAACTCTGTGGTTGAAAAACATTTTCTAGAAAAACTTAAAAGAAAAAATTTTCTTTTCGGTTCAACCTAAATTCAAAGAGGGATTAAAATTTTTTTAAACTATCAATTCACCCCCCCTCTTGGTAGCCTCGGGCCATTAACTTAGGCTTAACAACCTAATTACTAGACTCAATATATTACATAGGCGAAGCTTGACTAGGTAGAATAAGCACCGGGTCCCAATAGACAAAGTATTTATATCCATCCAAGTCACTTCCTGAACACTCATTTGGGTGTGGCCTTTCACCTTTTCTGAGGAAAAAAACAACACATTCAACCATGTGATAAAGATCTAAGACATCAACAGCACTCAAAATACGAACATCACCAGGATGAAGGCAGGGGTTCTTAGCGACAACAACTTTCCCTTTCACCACCACATTACTTTGACCAGTTTCCCCCGTAGTGAATGTTTGAAGGCCATTAAGATGATTCATTGTGTTTCCAATGTACGAAACCTGAACAAAAACTTCACCAATCTCCAATATCCTAGTTTTATCGATCCATGCATCCCATCATTGCACTACATTTTAGAACATATATCCTCGATTTAGTTCTCAATTAAAAAAAGTTGAGGCTCTATATGTCTGTAAAATCAATGAAAGGAATGGCTCTACATCAGGTTTATAATCACACATTAGCATTTCCTTCAAAACATTGGTTATTTCTTTAGGTGCCATTACCTCAATGGCCTTCTTTGCATTATCAACTTCACTTAAAATATTATCCTATTGATTAACAAACTCATCTTGCTTCTTCTCAAAAACATTATCACAAACACCAAGAGTTGAAAGAAGAGTTAAAAACTCCCTATTGAGAAAGCAAGGTTGATATTTGATATATGCAAGGACATCCAATTTATGTTTTCATATTCATACTTACACATGTTATTCTGTAGGGATAACTTTCTAATTAACATTGGATTGACAACCACAACACCTTTGTAACCACCATACCTTATCTGGAATGGTGAAGGTGTTGAACTTTTCAAACCACATTTTATAGCAACTCTTCTAGCAAATTTGGAGGAAATCTTACCAATGCCATTAGAAAAGATGTAACCCGCTGAATTTTCAATGTCCCAAAAAATTTTAACCTCATATCTACCAAATGTTAAAGTTTTTTTGGAGCTGCAAAAAGATTGTCCCACTGGCAACATATTTAGCAACATTTCTTATTCTGTTAAAATTTCCCATCCAATTTTTGATTCCAGTAGCTGTTACACCATTGCTTAAAGCAAACATCCAGGCAAAACATTCCCTCAATTGGTTAGCTGAGAGCAAGGATTTCAAATTTCTTATCACCAATGATAATACCATTTCTAAGTGTGGACAATATCCTTTGATAGATTTCATTACACCTACTGCTGCTATCACTGCCAAAATGAGACAATAAATCAATTGAACACATTTTTCCTTCATCCTCATCAACAAAGGATACACTTATAAAGTTTTTAATTTCTTCAATGTAATTACATAGCACACGGTTGGAAACATTGATTTTAGGACCATAGAAGTACACTTCTGTAGGTTTTACTTTAACTCTGTAAATGTATACCAAGGTAATGAAATGAAAGCTGAGATTCAATGATTTTCTGTTCTTCAGAGTTTTTCCATAATGCTCTTGAAGCTATTTAGCAGGACGAAAATAAAAACTTTTCAAATATGAAATCTTTTCTCAGGCCTTTTCAATTAATTCCTTGCCTATAGAAAAAGGATTGACCAAATTAAAAAAAATTTCATCTAGAGTTGGTCCAATGAGTGTTCCATTTTGCACTAACTGATTAATCTTAAAGAGAATTATTTATGAAACTCTAAACCCATGGGGAGGTCTCACAATTGGCAAAAGAACAAAATTATACGAGTATGAGGATCCATTCACCAAATCAAGATGACAATAATCTTCTTAGAAGTAAATAAAGTTTTCCTTTATGTTTGGAAGATCATACCGATAGGGTAGCTGTAAATAAATTGTTGAAGATTACCCTATGCTACATGATGGAGTAAAATCTGTTGTTCTTATCCACTGATTATCAATAGGATGGATGAAATAATTAAAATCTAGACCTTCCTGTATAACGTAGGAGTTTGGTGGAGGCATTGCATAAACTTTAGGAGTAGCTAGGACCTGGATTTTGAGAAACTGGCAATGTTGACTAACATTATGCCATAGCTGGATCTGCTAAATGCTTTCATAAAAAAAAATTAAGCTAATATAAGCAATCTTTATATGATATGAAAAGGCAAACCTTTATCAAGTTAAATTCGAACACAATTCTGACATCCTTCACTGTCCAAAGAATATATAACTTATTTTTAGCAATTTGGCAACCAAAATGCACTATAACATCCTCCATAACATGTGTTAAAGTACTAGGCTTCACTCTCAACATCTTTAGATGTCAAGAAATAGCCTTGAAAGCATAAGGATCACATATAAGTCATATTTTTTTTATCTGTAGCTCCGGTGCTGCTTACAAACTGCATAACAACAAATACTTTTAATGTCACTTTTATACATTTGGGATGTCAAAGATTCAATGCAAACATAGATCCCTCTCCTATAAATTTTTTTATACACTCTTTTACTTGAATAGCCGTGGTATTAAGAGGGAAACCAGAAACCTCAATTATTTTACCTTCTTGTTTTGAAGCTTCCGGCTGGCACAACATCATGCCAATGCCTCAATTTATAACACACAATTAAAGCCTCAAATGGACAACAAAATTCTCCTAAAAAGCAAGGATCGCTATAGAAGAAACATGACCAAAACTTCCAATGAAGTTCTTATATGCTACGTTGATAGACAAGAGAAAATTTTGCAGTTTCAATACTCAGCATTTGTCAGGGCAACATCGAAAGAGAAGACTTAATGAGCTACTTATGTTTTCTGAAAGCATAATTGGAACTTTTATAAAAGGTGGGATCAGTACGCACCCCGCATTACACGTATGGAAGAAAGGATACACTGAATGGACTCAAAGTTTCTCTGACATCAAGCTTTTTCATTCGAGCTTGAATTTGATATTAGGGTTTTAATTTTTTTAATTAAAGCTATTATAAGAAGATAAATTTTGTAATAATGAAAAAAAAACTTATTTTCATGCACATCTAAATTAATTTCAACTTAAATTATTAAAAACTTTTTATGTGTTCTAATTTTTTTACATATTTTAACATTTATCTACCAAATTAAAGCAATATCATTTACTAAAAGCATACTTAAGGCTGACCTATTTTTAAAATAGCACTTGTAAGAATCTCCATAAGTAAGATAAAAGGAGATGTGCCAAATTTTGATCATTAATCATTCCTATAGAAAATGAAAAATAATAAATTTTAATTTTAGTCTTCATAGTATCCTCTTAACACTGTTTGCTTCAGTTGACCACTAATAAGTTATATTCAGCTAAGGTGATGCAACACCGAGATAGATGTTATGAACAATATAACAAACAAAGGTTTTACATCAATTGTCCTTAAGTTAAGCTTCTCAATTATGCTCCCATAATTTTATCAGGATTAGGGGACATTTAAGAGCATGTATGACGAGTTGTGCATGATGAAAAACCCAAACCTTGTGCTGCCTTTGGAACTGGTATAGTTGGAGTGTTTAGAGATGGAAACTATCACGTTGCATATTTCAATGAAGTTAACTAAGGCTAAGCAAATTTATTTTATTTATGATAGAAAATTTTAAACCATTTTCCAATCCCTTAAATTCTAGAGGAATTACTAATTACATAATGAATTTTCCCTACATTCTGACCATTATTTCCTTATGCTTATCAACATATAAATAAAACATAATCACAAGAATGCAAAATAAGTTGAATTTCTACATGACTATTCTTCCAATTTGGCATAAAATCTAAGAAAAATAAAGCTACTGATGCCTCATCACATGTTATCTTAGTCATCTCCTTTATAAAATAACAAATACCTAGTTTTTTAAGGATAAAAGATGACTAAACTATAAGCTCTAATTTTTATCTTCTTTATCATGATCACCTAGATAAACCTCTTACATTGTGTGAGCTCTTTTATGTTGTGCATAACTATGATTATCAAGAAAATAAACTTGTATCCAAGATCATCGCTTTGAAAATTCTTGATAACTAAACTTCCTTCTAGGGGTATAGCGAGACACTTTTGTAAAGATAAAATCATCAAACTAGTAGAATCATAATTTTTTTCCCTCCCTACAAAGAGATTTAGAATGTCTTAGCATTTATTGTCTCACTTGTAAACTCACAAGAACAACTAAGTAAATAGTTGGAAAGTATATTTCTCTTATTACAATATGGAAGCCAAACCTTATTTTTTGATGATTTCAAATATTATTAGATGTTTATTTTGCTATCCCTGCTTTATACATTGCATATAATTTTCTATATACTACTAACATTTCAGGTTTAACATTCTCAATGTACCATTAAAGAATCAAATTAATCTCAAGAAAGCATTATGTCATTTAGTCATTATTTGAAAGAGCATGTATTTTATATTTTTTGAGTCAATTTCTATATTAAGAGAGTAAAATTAAATAATTAATTTTTTTTAAAAATTCATACTACATTATATTGATCATATTGTATAATATGTTAAATAAAAAATTATTTAAAATATTTATTTAACTGAGAAATATATCATGGGCTATAAGTAATTATATTTTAAGATAACTATATTGCATAATATGATTAGCTATATTTAGAGCCCCAGGAGTTGAAGCCTTGCTACTTAAATTAAGAAAATATAAAAATTAGATTTGAACTATTTATACTATATGATTAAGTTTATATTTTACAAAATTTATATATGTTTCCTAATTTAATTTTGAATATTAAATAATTAAAGTATGATTAATTTTAATTAATGATTGTACATTACAATCTTGATCATACAAAATAACCAATAAAGTAATGCTCTGAATGAACTTTTTTTATCCCAGGGTTATATTGGAGGAATAGTTATTCAATTGAACTTATCATATAAGTCAATGTAAAATAATATTGAAGAAAGTGAACTAATTGTATTGTATGATATACTTATGTACTATATGCTAAAAGGTAGCTAAGTTAAAAATTTAGGCTTTTTTTTAGCACTCTTTAAAAAGTTATTGTTATGTATTTAGCAAGCATCTTTTGGAGGTCAAGTCCAATATTTTTAGTGAGAGAGAGTTTGGAGAGTATACTTCTCAAGTGAGAGAAGAGATTCGGATGAGAGAGGTAGAAGAGACTTGAGGGAGTGAAGGGAGTGTGGGGGGTTCACATGATTGCTTCAGCTAGCCTACACCTTAGGTCATCCAATTTTATATTGGTGGAGCTCTTGGGAGGGGCATCTGGGAAAGTATGTCAGAGGCTAAAGACCATCACCATCTTTATCTTTCAAGAAGAAAAAGAGGTACAACAACATTTTGGGTGTGGGAATGAATGGAAGAAGCGATGAATCCATTGAGCTTGGGAGAGAAAGGATAAAGTAGTGACTCTACTGGGTTGAGGAGGAGAGGGGAGGGATCGGCTACTCCACTTGGCTTGCAGATGAATGGAGGGATGTTAATTTTGTTAGGCTGAAGAGGTGGGAGGAGGAGATTCTTCAAGGATGAAGAGTCTCTAAGGGTCATTTTTCACCCATAAAGTGATAAGTGCTTCTCTGCCTAGATATGTACTGAAGGAGAGACATGCATAGTACAATACAAAAAAAGGAGGACCTTTGGGGATTTGACACAAGTCAAGTTAGCTAAACTGCTATAAAATTCTTTATGAACAGTACATGAAATTCACCAAATACCAATGATATTTCCAGCGGTCATCAGACCTCCAATAATATCGATGAATAAATCTACTATTTGACCACTGCTATTAATCAATGGTTAGACCACTGATAATAAAACAAAACTATCAGAAATCTAACAGTTAAAGGACCACCAAAATTGCCAATGGTATTATCGTTTCATGATGGCCTTTACTGGTGGTTTAGTTTCCATTTTTAAATGAAAAAATTTTGACAGTTTAAACTAACGGAAATGCCATTAGAAATTACCCTAAAATTGAACCTACCTTCATTATTCCTCATTTCTTTTCCTAGCTCATTTGGTTCATTCAGTCGCCAAACTTTGTAGTCGATCGCCTGCTCATTCATTTCATCTAGAGAAACCTCGATGTCCTTGCTAAATTTTCCCTAGCATTGCTGATCGACTAACCTAGCTATTTCAGCTTATCCACCTTAGCCGAAGGTGATATCCATGCATTTATTTAATTTTTTTTAATCTCCATGCTTGAACTATTTATACCTTTTAATCACCATGTATTCCTTTGGTGTTGATTTAGAGGAATCTTTGAGCCCATATCTTTTTTTCTTTAGTCATGGATGTTCTCACTAGACATTTGCAAGAGGATGTGCCTTGGTGTATGCTTTTTGCATATGACATTCTTCTTGTTGGTAAGATTAGAGAGGGAGTTGAAGGTAAACTTGAATTATGGAGGCCAACCTTAGAGTCTAAAGTTTTTTGCTTGAGTAGATCTAAAACTGAATACATGGAGTGTAATTTTAGTAGTAATACACCTAGTGAAGGGATTGTGACTTTAGGCGATCAAGTCATTAATAGGAGTACACATTTTACATATGTTGGATTATTGTTCAGAGTGAAGGTAACATAGATTATAATATTGTCAAAAGAATTCATGTTAGATGATTGAAGTTGAGGAATACATCAAGCTTGTTATGTAATTGAAAAGTTCACATCAAACTTAAGGGAAAATTCTATTAGATGGTGGTGAGACCTGCAATGCTTTATGGCATAGAATATTGGCCATTAGAAGAGAAGTATAATACTAAGTTAAGTGTTATAGAGATGAGGATGCTCAGGAGAATGAGTGTCTTTACCCGTAGAGATAGGATTTAAAACGAGCACAAACATGAAAAGGTTGGGGTAGCGCCAGTGGAAGATAAGATTAGAGAGAGTTGCCTTAGATGGTTTGGTCACATAAAAAGGCGACCTTTTGATGACCTGGTTAGGAAAGTAGAGGTATTAGATTTGACTTATATTAAGAAATGTAGAAGTAAACCTAAAAAGACTTGGCTAAAAAATATTAGAAACGATGTTTCTTTA
This sequence comes from Dendrobium huoshanense, assembly GCA_016618105.1. Classification (NCBI taxonomy): domain Eukaryota; kingdom Viridiplantae; phylum Streptophyta; class Magnoliopsida; order Asparagales; family Orchidaceae; genus Dendrobium; species Dendrobium huoshanense. The sequence goes on from CM028342.1 coordinate 28,090,204, forward strand.
TTAGGCTTAAATAAGAATTTCTTTTTTTCCCATTATATTTCCTTTGTTGGATGATTTGTCACAAGGTATTTTGTAAGAAGTTTTCCTCTAACAGATACTATAGCTGTTAAGCAATTTGTTGCAATTGAATTCCGAGCTTAGTTTAGATCTTAAGTGAGTAAATCTATTTTGCTTCATTGATACATCTTATTGAATACAAGAAGCCCTAAAATTTTTAAATTTTCTTAGGTACATAACCCTTGTAATTAGGTTTTTGATAAAGGGCGACTAGTACTAGCATGGATCCCAAAGAGAAAGTAAAAACCTTGCCAATATACATAGTTAAGGAGTTCATATTTCATTCAAAGTAATGGTGTGAAGGAAGAAAAACTAAAAATTATAGAGTTTGTGTTAGAGGAAATAATCATGAAGAAGATGAGTGTGATTATTATGATATTATGAATGCATTTGTTGAGCTATAGTACCCAGGAGAAGATGAGAATCTTGTATGTTTATTAAACTTTCAATGGTACAATCTAATATCAAATAGAGGCATAAGGGTTCATCTTACGTATGAATTAGTAGAAGTAAAATAGAGTAGAAGATAACTAAAGTTTGATCCATTTGTGCTTGCAAGTTAGGTTATTCAAGTTTATTTCAAAAAATATCAAGTAGTCAAAGAGATAAGCAAGATTTATTAGCTATCATAAAAACTAAAGCACAAAGATTATTGATAAACAATCCATTGTAGCTACTACACATCAAGAGGATGAGATGTTAGATTATGGGTCTGTTGAAGCTCATGAGATGTCAACAACAGTAATAATACTGAAATGTAGTTAGAGGACGTGAATAGTTTGATAAACTCTTCAAGTGAGAACGATGAATAAAGTGAAGATACCTTGGAGAGTAATGAAAATATTTTTTATTTAGAATTTTTCTTATAATTTAAGTGACTAAATTTATTATAATGAAGTTTTTATAAAACAAGTTAGTTCTTATAATCATTTATAATTATGTAGATCCTATTTGTACATAAAATCTATATTCTTTAACTATATTTTTATAATTGTTCATGTTTATTTCAACTTAAAAGTCTACATTTTGTAATTTTTTAATTTTACTTATACAGATCTTCATATATATTACAACTTCATTTTTATATGTCACAACAGTTTACAAATTGCTTCTTTTACTAAATATAATTTTAGGTGACAATCCTCCTCGTATATCCATTACTTCAAAGTTTGCTCGTAGAAAACTATTGATCACTTGACCAAGTGGGTCTAAATAGGTTGAAGAAGGTCAGTGCCAGAGAGTTCTACCAGTGATACTATCACCACCACCTGGGAGTCAGCATTAGTCCCCCATTGAGTGAGGCTAGGGATAGATGAATAAATATGTTGTTGGAGTACCACCCCTTCCTGGGTACTTCCCTCCTCCTACATCTATGAGTCCTCAATTTTCCTCTCTAGAGTAGACACACTCAGCTCCATTCTATCCATATTAATCCCACCAACATCACAAACTACTCCAACATGCCCTTACCCTCCCTACCACCACCCCTAATATTATCCACCTCCTATGCAACCAGAAAAGGGTGGACCATCAAAACAAGTAGAGGTTGGTGCTGAGGAGCGTGTAATAACAGAAGCTAAGCATGTATATATAGAGCCTGAGGGTGATATGTATGTTTAGTTTATTTTGTAAATTTATTATAGGTTGTTATGTTATATATTGATGATAAAAACTTTTACATGTAGCTTCAATCTCTCAAGGTAGGTTGCCCAAAAGATTTGTGTTATCATACAAAGCAAATATGTTTCACCTTACTTATCATGGAAGAATATCCCAAAGTAAGTTAGGGATATATGGTTTAATGAATTTGAAGTATATTTATTTGCAAATACTTAAAATTTTTTATTTAATTTGTAATAATATTATTTATTATGAATTATAATTATATTTTATAAAAAAGATTTTAGATAGTTTCCTGGGAATGTTACGAGGATCATAACAAATTTTAAAAGGATAGGCTCTAATAGTCTTTGGGACATGTTCATGGATATTAAAATATCTGGTCAGGGTCCATTATGGATTGGTGAGGGAGTATGGGCTTATTTGGGCAGAGCTTGTGTGAGCCTTGAGTTCACCAAATTGAGAAAGCAGGATAAGCAAAATAGAGCATTTGATTATAGGGGTTTAGGAAGTTCTCTTCACACCATTTGTTCAGTGCCTCATACTGAACATAATTGACAACTGGTAAAAGATTATTTTAATTAGTTTAATAAAAATATCTACATTATTGTAACTATATTTTTAATTTATAGAAAGTGTATGTTTGTAGAGAGTTGACACCATTGGAGTTGCATACGAGAAATCACCAACATCTAGCTGATCGTGAGTGAGTTGATGAGAAGGTGAGGAAGCTCACATAAGTATATTTTTTTGAGTAATAATATGATAGAAATAGAAATTTTATTTTATAGATTTATTTTCTTAGGATGATTTTATAGGACTTCAGGATAGTCAACAGTCTACTGGTGAGGGATCATCTTCCAGATCAACTTAGTATTCTAACAATCACACTTTGTTAGATGTTGTTAAAGGAAGGAAGAGGAGGAGCTCCTCGGGGGGGGGGTATGGATTATGTTTACGTAGATATGCTTATGAGGGCAAAACATCTACTTCAGCATTTTATGATGTTATTGGAGCTGAAGAAACCATTAGCCAGAGGGTTACTGCCCTTATAAGAGAGATAGAGGAGATGATAAAGATTCAAGCTGAGGTGTAGGCAGAGCTGCGATTATATCAAGATAAAAATCATAGGAAATATGAGAAAGAGCCTATACCTGAATGACAGGGTAGTGAGGACACGGGTGATTAATTAGTTGTTGTTATTTGTTTGAAGAATTTGTTGGCATATTTGGAATATATAGATGTGAAAGAACTTGTTTTATATTTTAAAGATTGTTTAACAAGTTCAACTTTATATATTTAATATTTTGAACTATTATAGTATTTATTGATTTTGGATGTTATTGCGTTTCATATAATATATTTAAAATGCCTGAGTATTTGGTTAAAAGTAATTTATTTTGTGTCCTGAATTGCCTGAATGTAATTATGGAAATTTATTTCAATAAAGGGGGCTATCATTTTTTTTGCAGTTGCTACAGGTTTTTGGCGGCTAACTGACAGTCTAGCCACAAAAACTTTGATATCGGGTGAGGCAATTTCGTCGCCAATTTTTTTATTTTACCGCTAGAAAAAATGGTGGCTAGCCGGTGGTTTGTCCGTCAAAACTATCGGTGGTAAAACCGCTAAAAAAACTAGCGGTCATCGGTAGTGCTTGCGCCAGAATCTTTTGGTGGTTTACCAGTGGTTTTGGTTCAATTAATTTTTGACTGTTGTAGCAGCTGGAAAACCGTTAAAAATTATTAACATCAAAAATATGCCGCCTGTTTTCGTTTCTTATGTAGTTTATTTTGGCGGTTTTTAAACAGCTAGAAAATTGAACAGTTGCCAGAGAATTTAGTTAAAATGCAAAAAAATTCTTGTTGGTAATGGATAATTTTCATGTAGTGGCATTTTCTTACTTTACACATTTACTTTCCTATAATTTAATATTATTACACTCTTGTGTTAATTTAGTTACCTTAAAGAAAGAGGCAAATTGTTGATTACTCATTGGTTGAATGTTGTTTTAAAAATCAATAAAGAAAATAAACGTAATATTTGTTTTTTATAAAATAAATAAATAAAAAGATTTCTTTAATGTTTTAGTCACTATTTTACAAATATTTTATTATTTTAATCCTTTTGCTTATTAAACTTATTTTCAAGAAAATGATTTTTAAAGATTTTAACAAGTTTTTAAGAGAATCTATTCCCCCCTCTTGGTGTGTGTTAAGTACGTTCACTCATTCTATGAGCAAGTAATTATCTTTTTATTGATATGAGAGCGGGTTTCTCACAACTTTTTTTATTTAAATATCTTAAGTAGATCCAATGGCATTGCTTACTAACTGTAACACTTCGAAAGGGTTTTGAATAACTAGATATCCAAAGTTTAATAACATACCATTTGATTTCTATCAATATTTTAACAATAAATTAATTTTTGCGTTTGGCACATGACATAATCTGTATAATCTATACCATTTCACATTATTAATTGAGTAATAGTAGAAATCTCATTTATTAAATAGTCTTTAAAAGATTGAGAACTTGCCCAACTTAATGCTATGTATTTGAATTATTTCTTTTATGCACTTTAGTTTGAAGTATACATGCATATTTCTACTTATGATGCAATCTATTTTGAGTGCACGAAGTCAAGACACCATAGATTAGATTGCCCTAACAATAAGAGTCACCAACTCAATATAAGGGTGAGGACAAATATAATTCAAAGAAGGAAAGCAAAAGCTACAAAAGGCATTTTGGGTGAACTCAAAATCAAAATAATCAAAATCTTAACCAAACGTGGAGGTCGCTAACCATTGCTTAATGGATAAAGATAGTATTGGGGACACTGATAATGGTTAGGTTTTTAAGGTATTACATGATAAATTATTTGTTTTATCTGAATAATTTCATGATTTCTAAAAGAAAAAAATAATATGTATGCCTTAAAAGAGAATAATCCATTTTAGAAGATGACCATGAAAATTTATCTAATAATTATTGAAGCATAAAAATTTAACACACTGTACTAGATATGGAGCTTGAATCATCAATAGAAGAGCTTGATTCATTGAATAAATAGTATATTAAATTACAAGAAAAGTATGATTCCTTGAAAAAAGATCCTATTGAGCTATAGGTAGCATTTAAGAAAATTCGAAGAGCTACCATTAGAATTAGATAATAATGAACATACATTAAAGGTGAAAGTAGGAATGTATAGAAGTATAAATAAATATTTAATAAAGAAAATAACAACACTAAAAGTTTGATGTAAGATGTTAAGCCTTTGTGAACTATCCCTTGGTAGCCCAAGACGGGTTGAATTGCTAGTTTTAAAAATCTTACTGTAAAACACAAAATATGGGATTCTTAATAACCTAAATAACAAAAATTATCACCAAATGTGAAAGAAAAATTATGAAACAAGGTTTTAATTATGATGATGAGTGATAGATTAAATCAATATATCATTAACCATATAATTTCTATCATACAATCTCTAACAAATTAAAAATGTAGAAAAGTAATTTATAGAAAATTAAAAACCAGACAAAATACTAGAATTTTTATTGCGGTTCAGTAAACAAATAACCTACATCTACTCCATGGAGTCCTCTCTGAGTATTACACTAAACTTTGGTGTCTCTCCTTTAGCCCTGACAGCTAGACGGAGATGCCCTTACAATCTTTTCACGAACCTGATGCAATAGAGAACCTTGACCTTTTTTTAACCCTCCAAGAAAAGGTGGAGAACCTTGCTCTCTATTTTCACCCTCTTGGTGTAGGAAGGGAACGTTGCACTCCTTTTTCACTCTATTGGAAAAAGAAAAAAAATCTTAATGGTTTTTGTGCTAACAATCTTCTTTCCAGAGCCACCCAAAAAACCAAGCAAGTCTCTTGGAGGAAACAAGGAAAGAAAATTTCTTGGAGCAACCGTGTGAAGCTCTTACACTACTACTTCTTCCTCATACAGGCTCGCCCTTTCTTCTTCCCAAAGCTCTCCAAGATCTCTTCTCCAAGCTCTTTCTCTAGAAATCTCAAACAGCTAGAGACTTAAAATAAGTCAATTAAGAGAGATTAAAAATAAGGCTTCAGAAAAATCCCAAAAACTTAATTCTATGGATATTAATTATACATTATGATCTAAGATCATATGGTATAATTTGCTCTAAAAATCTATTAGTATTATACAAAGTGTAAGGCATTGTATGATATTTTTAACTAATTAAACTAATCGTCTAAAATGATTTGAAGAATCCTCTATTATGATTAGTTCAAATGACTTGGATTATTGTCCCAAATGATTGGAGATGATTAAATACTATCCCTTGAAAAGATCAGGTCGTACAATATGATTGGATCTAATAAGCATCTATGATCTAATGGGATCAATTAATCCAAAATTACTCCCTAATTATAGAATAAATTTATGTAAGATTTAAATACACCATCCAGTATGATACCAATCATATTGTATGATTAACACATATTTTGAAATTTAAAATATTACCTAAATTGTGATTCCTATCTAAGATATTGATTTCAACTGATCATCCTATATGATCTAGATCGTATAATACAATTAGTTCAAATGACTTTAATTATCATAATTAGTCATTTTAATGATTTATTTTGAATAGTTGATTGTACAGTATGATATGAATCATACAATATGATTAGTTTAAAAAATTATACTCCTACTTTTCTTACTGCCTCACTCCCTTGAGTGTGTGTATCCATGATCACCAAGTTTAGCATCCACCAAATACGTGACATATCATAGGAATTATATAAATAAATATATAAAATAAAAAATATAGACTTTTCAAGACACTTAACCCTCTTCTTCTCAGTCTTGAGCTGATAAATTTATACAGCATACGGTGGACCTAAAATGCTAGTGAATAAGAAAACATATATGAAATAATAAAAAATAAAATGATATATCATTGTAAATAATCCAATAATATTTATTTTCATCAAAATCAAAAGACTTGGATCTAGATTTACAACAAGCAATGGAGTTTACACATAATGTAAAGCCACAGCCTAGAAGACAACATACATCATCCTTCTCTTGAAGGAGACCTCATTTCCCTTTAAGATTTGTAAATCCATTTCTAGGAATTAGGTGATATTTTTCTTGCAAACTAGGACACATTGCAAGAACTAACTCACCACATATATGTTCAATCAAGTATTAATTAATATATTTGAATAAATGATATAATTTTATCGTGGGCTATAAATAATTTTACTCTATATCCATGACATCATAAAGAATGATTAACTATATTTAGAATCCTCACCACTGATGTATGGTTTCTTAAATTAGACAAATTTAAAAATTTAAAATTTAAATAATCATAGTGTATGATCAAGTTTGTACTATATGAAAGTTAATTATGTTGCCTAATATAATTTTAAAGATTAAGCAATCGAATCGAGATTATTTATAATTGATGATTATATAGTATGATCTTAACAATGCTCTAGATTATCTTTATTCATCCTAGGGTTCATATTGGACAAATAATGATTTATTAAACTCTTCATATTTGATGATATATAGTCTTATAAAAGAAATTTAACTAATCATATTATATGATCATACACAGTTAAAATAAAAATTAGTGTTTTTTAGAGCTCTTTTTATGTCTTTAACTAACATCTTTTGATAATCAGTTTTAATTTCTTTTTTTTGTGAGTGAGAGCTTTGGGAGTCCACTTTATTAGGGATAGAGGTGGCGAGGTTGAGAAAGGGAGAAGAGCCTTGAGTGAATCAAGGGAGTGCGAGGGGATTCATACGATAGCTCCTTGTGGCCTACACCTTAGGTCCTCTAATTCTATGTTGGTGGAGCTCTAAGTAGGAGCTCTAAATGATGAGTGTCTTTAGGGAAAAAAATCGACGACATCTCCATAAGGTTTGGAGAGAAAACTAGGTACTACAACTCTTCTCAACAAGTGAGTAAAAGAAGAAAGTGGAAACTCCATCGAGTGTGGGAGTGAGAGGAGGAAGCAACCACTCCACCAGATTAAGGTGGCAAGAGGAGGATTCTATAACTCTACCAGGCTTGTAGGTGAAAGGAGGGATGGCAACTCAACCAGGGTCGAGGAGGTGAGGGGAGGGGATTCTTTGTGGGTGAAAATATTATGAGGGTCATTCTCCACTTATCAAGTGATAAGGGCTTCTCTTATAAGCTGAGTGCTAAAGGACAGTCATAAATAGTGCAAAACCAAAAGAGAAGGATCCTTAGGGAGTAATTATAGGTTAAGTTGATTGAAATACTACAAAATTTGATTTATCTTTTCTTCTTTACTCATTTACTTTCCTATAATTTACTTTCATTACACTCTTGTGCTGATTTGGTTACCTTGGAGAGAGATGCACTTTGGTGAATAATCATTAGTTAAATACTATTTTTAAAATCTGTAAAGAAAAGAAATATAGTATTTATTTTCTACAAAATAAAGTAAAACAAAAGTATTTCAATGTTGTCTTAGTCTCTATTTTAGTTTTTATAATTTTCTTAATGGTTATGCATATTAAATTTATTTTTAACAAAAAGATTTTTAAGGATTTTAAAATGTTTTTTAAAAGAACCAACTCAACCTCTCCCATTTGTTAGTGTGCCATATGCTTGCTCAATTGGTTTCAGATCCAATTGTTATCTTTAACTCTTTCGAACTTTTATTTCCCTTGGAAGATGACCTTTCCATGGACTTGAGTTTAGATTTTCCAAAAATACCTCATGGAAATGATAGTATTTTTGTGATTATTGATAAGTTCTCTAAAATGCACATTTCTTACTGTTCAAAAATTAATGGTAGCTCTTAAATAGTTAAAATATTTTTCTTTGAAATTATTAAACTATATAGATTACCTTTCATAATAGTTTCAAATAACGATGTTAGATTAATTTCATTTTCTCCAAAAAAAAACTATGGAAACTCTTTGGAGTACAACTAAAATTCTTATTTAAATTTCACCCAAAAAATGATGTTTAGATTGAAGTTCTTATTATAATCTTTGGTAACTTTCTAAGGTGTTTAATATGTATGAATATTAACACTTGGAACCTACATGTTCTTATTTTTGAGTTTACTTATAACAACACTATTTTTAGAATAACACAAAAAATATATTTCAAAATTTTTTATGGTTATAATCCAAAGAAACTAATTGATTAGGTAGATATTTCCCATTATTCATTTTATATGTTGTGTTAACATTTACACAAAGTTTTAATAATCTACATGAAGAAGAAATGCAATAAATCCAATTAAGTAATAATAAATATGCTAATTACATAAATTATAAATATTCCACTAAGGATTATAACAAAGGTGAACATATGTTAAAAAAATTCACCCATAGAATTATCCTAGAAAATAAAATAAGTTTTAAACTATGGCTTATGGAAAATGCAAAAAAAATTCTTATGAAATTTTGCTTAAATGGTTATCTTCTTGAATTTCCTTTTATGCATATCTTTTTTTTAATGTTGAGGATATACTATCTTATCAAAGAATTATTATAACACAATATTTGGAAGAGAACTCTACTATAGAAGATATAAGTAAAACTTTATAGTCTCCTCATACCTCATAATCTTTTTATATTGATGACATCATTTCAAAAGAACAATCTACAACAACAAGTTCATCACCTAAATTCTTGATCAGGTGGAAAATACAGCTTCCTTCTAAGGACAATTGAATATCTAAATAAGATATAGAGAAGCTTGTGCTAGGAAATTTTGATGAATGCATGTACTTTAACTCATTATAGTAGAGTTCTTTAATGTTTGGTTGAGTTGATGCAACACCAAGATAGATGCCAATGATATGATTAAAAACCAAGATTTTATTTTAAAATTTGGAATGTTTAACTTTCACAACACTCTATGAAAGCTGTTGAAAATCCCATAATCATCTTAAATCATGGGCGAATAATGAAGAAACTTAATTTAAGACCCATTGATGGGTCAGTGTGCCATACTAGTCAAGAAGGCAATAATATTTATAAATAGATTGATTTATAAAGAAATTTGTTTGCCTTATATGTCCAACCCAAACTGTCATATATTTGAAATATTTTAATTTAAATTTTCTTCTATTATTATTTTTTCTTGTATTAGGAAATGTAATTAATCTTTTTTGTAGTATTTTGTTAGCTCATAAGGCTTTTAAAAAGTTTTTATGTTTGTAAAGGCCTATAAATTGAACATTGCTTTGTATTTTGACTCATTAAATAAAAGTTATTTTTTTTTTAGAAAATTTTGATTGGAAATGCTTGGGGACTACTCTACTAATTGATGATTATGGGTGGCTGATCCTCATGGAAATTTATGAGTCTTTGGTTATTTCATCACCTATATTTCCCCTTTTTCCCTATACAATTTTCATGGCCTACGTAGCCCTAAGCTTAGCTTCGTGAAACAACCAAAATACATATAACCCTCCAAAAATCTCACAAATTTCCACAATAATCAATCGTAACCTTCTAAGGCCTCAAATTTCCAATAATTCAAAGATACTATAAAAAAAATTCTAATTTAGAGAGATAATTTTCTACTATGATCAACCAACATAAAAATATCATAACTCCTTAACTACTAATCCAAAGCCCGTTAAAAAGCCACCATTTGTTATCTTGCATCCCAATCCTTTGTTTTAGAATTTCTCCATATTTTTCTCTTGGAAAAAACTTTTCATTTGAAAGCTTATATGTTGGAACTCCAAATCTATTGAAATCATAAATTACTTTTTCACCACCACCCATATAACCTTTCCATCACCACCTTATGGGGCCATTAATCACATCCTACCTTTTTCATAAAAAACCTGTAGACCCTACATTATACCTCATGAACAGAACATCAAAAATACCCAAGAGAATCCCCACTTCCAAATTGAATGAAAGAAGTTAAAAATGATGGGCTATGGATGCAACATTACATGATTTGTCACCTATTCATGAAACTAACTCATTGTTGCATTTTAAACTTTAATGTTACTTGAAATGGATACTAATATTTTTTTTTTCCCCTTGAGTGAGAAGTTAAAATTAACCTGCATGTCAGGCGATGACATAAATTGATGAGCTTACGGAATGTAAAAATATAATAGCAGCTTATTCATTTCTCTTTCATATTTATTTTATTTAATTAATTAAAAATAATATATATATATATATATATATATATATATATATATATATATATATATATATATATATATATATATATATATATATATATATATATATATATATATATATATATATATATATATATATATATATATATATATATATATATATATATATATATATATTGCGTGTTAGAAAATACGTGGCGGTAGAGTTTGTAAATTCGCGTCCGAGCGTTGCACGTAAGTTTAACACACAAACAGAAAGAAGGAGTGAACACCAAGAGTTTTAACGTGGAAAACCCAAAAATGGGAAAAACCACGGGGCCTCGCCCAGTTGCAAATTTCCACTAGTGTTTTCGTAGATTACAAATGGCGGATTTCGTCCCACAAGTCGGGATAATCCAAATACAGCTTGTTTCTTCCACAAAATTCACAAAATCCTGCGAATTCCCTGCGTTTCCTGAAAATCCGGCAGAGCTCCGGCGTCTTCAGGCGGCAGGAAAAACTCTGGCGGCGGTGGACGAGGAGGTGAGGAATCTCCTATTCCCCTTTCTCCTTCTCCTTCTCTTCTTCTTCTCTCTCTTTCCCTCCCTCCCCTTGGTGTAGAATGAGGGCTCTATTTATAGTTTTTCTGGAGTGGCATAGCCCGTAAATAGGTATGAGATCAAGGGCGAATTGGGAGTGGTTTGAATGGACGGCCGATATCGAATCCTTTGATCATGCACCGTTCGTTGGTCATTTGAAGGCCTTAATGACGTCGGAATTCAATGATCTTGGGCTCGTTGGATTCGTCTCGTCGAGCCGTTTGATTCGAGTATAAGCTCGTCAAAATCGAGACCGTTTGGTAACTCACATTGCGGTTTGAACCTTCCAACAGCGCTTTGAACCCTTGATTCAGACTCATTTGGGCTCGGATTGGGTTGATCTTGGTGTCGTTGGGTTCGTATTTCCGAGACGCTCAGTTTGACTATAAGTTCGTTGAAATCGGAGTTCGGGTGCTTCCAAAATTAGTTTTTGAAGTTTCCAACTAGCTTTTGCCTCGAGATTCGTGCCCGATCAAGATAATTTTTGCATGACGTACCAGTTGCCCCCCTATTTTCGGATGTCGAAGCTTCAGGAATCCGAAAATACAAGTGTTGAAATTTTTGCAATGGCCGAATAGCAAAAATTTCGTTCCAAAAGTTAAATATTTGCACATTGGTTATAGAGGTCCCGTCGAGCTCCAGAAGCGTCAAAATCGAGTCCGGAACGTCGAAAAACGTGTCCGGGGACCCCAAAAATGTCTGAATCGGACCGTCCGGGCCGAAAATTGAGCCCGAACACGCATAGGCGGCCGAACCGGCCGGCCGGCTGGCCGGCCGCCGCCCGCCGCCGCTCGCCGGCGGTTGCTTTTGCGGAACCGCGCAGCGCTGAATGAACCGCGCAGACTGCGCGGTTTTGACCGCGCGCGGAACTCTGATCACGCGCAGCGATCCCGCGCAGCGATCGCGCGAGCTGCACCCGGATCCGTTTCAGGCCATGCTCGCGCTGGGCCTGCCGCGCCTGGCCTGCAGCGCTGGCTGCTGTGGCCGGCCGCAATCCGCGCCTTCTGGCCGCGGATTGGTGAGCTGGCTGCGTGAAACGGTGCGTCCGGTTGGCGCACCACCTATGTGGGCCCCACAAGCGGGTATTTTCTCCTTTTTTGTCATTTTTTGGTCCAAAAAATTCCAAAAAAATCTCAAAAAATCTGAAAAAATTCGGAAAAAATTTAGAAAAATAGGGAAATCCGAAAATTGCAATAACTTCCCCCTTCTTTCTCCAAAACCTATAAATAGGCCTCTTAGTCCTTTAGGAAACTTGCAACTTCTCTTTCTTTCTCCCTCCGGTTCTCTGGCGGCTGAGGCTTCCGCTATTTGCAAGTTCGAATTTTTTCCTACTCGAATAGCGCCCCTCCTCGCGTACAGAAACCTACGGGATTTCTTTCTCCCCCTCCGGTTTACTGACGGTTGAGGCTTTCGTTATTTGGGAGTTGGAGTTTTTTCCTACTCGAACAGCGCCCCTTCTCGCGTGCAGAAACCTACGGGATTTCTTCCTCCCCCTCCGGCTTACTGGCGGTTGAGGCTTCCGCTATTTGCGAGTTGGAATTTTTTCCTGCTCGACTTAGCGCCCCTCCTCGCGCGCAGAAGCCTACGGGATTTCTTCCTCTCCCTCCTGCTTACTGGCGGTTGAGGCTTTCGCTATTTGCGGGTTGGAATTTTTTCCTGCTCGACTTAGCGCCCCTCCTCGCGCGCAGAAGCCTACGGGATTTCTTCCTCTCACTCAATTCTTCGAGAGATTTGTTGAACTGCTGAAATACGGTGTCAGGTAGAAGACCGACAAAATTTCTACGACAGTCAGAATTCCGACGACTAGTAGAAGTACGGCGTCGGGCAGAAGGCCAACGAAATTCCATCAACTGTCAGAATTCCGACGACGAGTAGAAGTATGATAGAAGTCTGACGGCGAGGAGAAGTCCTTCGTCTGGTAGAAGACCGACAAAAGTTCGTCGACGAGCAAAAGTCTGACGACGAGCAGAAGTCCGCTGGCGAGCAGAAGTCCGATGACAGGGAGATGTCCGATGTCGGATAGAACTCCGCTGACGAGCAGAAGTCTGACGACAGGGAGAAGTCCGTTATCGAGTAGAAGACCGACGAAAATTTGTCGACGAGCAGAAGTCTAACGACGAGTAGGAGTCCGCTGACGAGCAGAAATTCGACTTCAGGTAGAAGTTCAACGTCGGGTATAAGACCGACGAAAATTCGTCGACGAGCAGGAGTCTGACGACGAGTAGAAGTCCGCTGACGAGCAGAAGTTTGACGTCGGGTGGAAGTTCAACGTCGGGTAGAAGACCGACAAGAATTCATCTACGAGCAAGAGTTTGACGACGAGTAGGAGTCCGCTGACGAGCAGAAGTCCGACGACAAGGAGAAGTCTGACATCGGGTAGAAGTCCGCTGTCGGGTAGAAGTCCGCTGACGAGCAGAAATCTGACGACAGGGAGAAGTCCGTTATCGAGTAGAAGACCGATGAAAATTCGTCGACGAGCAGAAGTCTGACGACGAGTAGGAGTCCGCTGACGAGCAGAAATTCGACGTCAGGTAGAAGTTCAACGTCGGGTATAAGACCGACGAAAATTCATCGACGAGCAGGAGTCTGACGACGAGTAGGAGTCCACTGACGAGCAGAAGTCCGACGATAAGGAGAAGTCTAACATCGGGTAGAAGTCCGCTGTCGGGTAGAAGTCTGCTGATGAGCAGAAATCTGACGACAGGGAGAAGTCCGTTATCGACTAGAAGACCGACGCAAATTCATCAACGAGCAGAAGTCTGACGACGAGTAGGAGTCCGCTGATGAGCAGAAATTCGATGTCAGGTAGAAGTTCAACGTCTGGTATAAGACCGACAAAAATTTGTCGACGAGCAGGAGTCTGATGACGAGTAGAAGTCCGCTGACGAGCAGAAGTTCGACGTTGGGTGGAAGTTCAACGTCGGGTAGAAGACCGACAAGAATTCGTCGACGAGCAAGAGTTTGACGATGAGTAGGAGTCCGCTAACGAGCAGAAGTCCAACGACAAGGAGAAGTCCGACATCGGATAGAAGTCCGCTGTCGGGTAGAAGTCTGCTGACAAGCAGAAATCCGACGACAGTGAGAAGTGCGACGTCGGGTAGGAGTCCGCTAACGAGCAGAAGTCTGACGTTGCGTATGAGTCTTCTGACGAGCAGAAGTCTGACGACGAGTAGAAGTTCACTGACGAGCAGAAGTCCGACGACGAGCAGAAGTCGACTGACGAGCAGAAGTCCGATGTCGGGTAGAAGACCGACGAAGATTCATCGACGAGCAGAAGTCCAACGACGAGTAGAGGTCCTATCCGAAGTTGTATGTCAGAACATTTGTTTGATGACATTAACCTGTATGGAAGAGATCGAGAGAATCCACCAAGGATGTAAGACCTATCCGAGGTTGTATGTCGGAGCCCTGCTCGACGACGTTAACCTGTGTGGATGAGGTCAGGAGAATCCACCAAGAATGTGAGACCTATCTGAGATCATATGTCGGAGCCCTGCTCGACGACATTAACCTGTGTGGAAGAGGTCGAGAGAATCCACCAAGGATGTGAGACCTATCCGAGGTCGTATGTCAGAGCCCTGCTCGACGACATTAACCTGTGTGGAAGAGGTCGAGAGAATCCACCAAGGATGTAAGACCTATCCGAGGTTGTATGTCGGAGCCCTGCTCGACGACGTTAACCTGTGTGGATGAGGTCAGGATCAAATCCCCTTGGGATTGATCGTCCGTTGATTGAGATACAATATGGATTGTGTATTCCTCGAATCACAGAGAAAGAGTTTGAGAAGTTTTTTCTTATCTTTCATAAGAGGAAAAATCATATCACAACAACATGAACATTCTATTACTGCATTACGTAAGCATAGTACAATAGTTCCCTGGTACGACTTACAAATTACAAAGTACTCAACACACAAGATCTTTGCACGGTGACAATACGACAACATTTAACTTGAAAGAAGATATTAGAGATATCAAAGTGACACTCAACTCAACATAAAAGTGAGAACAAGACAAGTAATATTTGCTAATACAAATACACGAAGTGCGTGATCATTCAATCTCTCAAACCATTTGAACATTATTCAATGGTTGTCTTTGTTGTTGATTCTACCCCCCAGTCGGACCAACTTCATCTCGGGTTGGTGTATTCTTGATGAATTGTCAGAGATATCCTTGTCGGATCAGTCTCTCAACTTCTTTCTTGAGCTGCCAACATGCTTCAGTAGTGTGCCCACGGCTACGGTGGAAGTGGCAATATTGCTCCTGGTTTCCAACGTTGGGCTTCAAAGGGTGTGGCCATTTCACGTTCTCCTGATCCCGGATGGCCATTAATACATTTTCTTGGGATGTATTGAGTGGGGTGTACTCCTTCTCCTGTCGGGGTTCTCGTCGTGGTGACGGAGACTTATGAGGTAGATTATTCTTCCCATGCTTTTTCTGCTGTGAGAAAGGATTATCCATCCCAGGTGCACCTTTGTGCTTCCCGCTGATTTGCTCAAACTGTTTCCTGTGGGCATTTATAGCTTCATCCGCAGAGATTTGTGCCTCCACGCGATGGATCAAGTCAGCGTATGAATGGACGGTGTCTCGCATAAGGGCCGAATAGAAGGGGCCAGGACGAAGACCTCCAAGAAAGACCCCTCTGAGTAATTCAGGGTCTACTCCTGGAATCTGTCGTGCTTCAGTGGAAAATCGTTGAAAATACTCCTTCAACGATTCTCCCTCATTTTGGCGAATTCCGGAGAGGTGGGAAGAATCCTTAGCAATTCTTCGATTGGCCACAAATTGTTCGACGAATACTTTGGCCAATTTGATAAAAGAGGGGATCGTTCCAGGTGGAAGCGAGTAGAACCATGTTCGGGCCTGTCCTTTAAGGGTGGCGGGAAAGACCTGGCAGAGGAGCGCGTCTGATGCTCGTTGAATATGCATGATGGTTCTGTAGTAGTCGATATGCTCATATGGGTCGATCGTCCCGTCGTAAGACTCAATATTTGGCACTTTGAACCCTACCGGAATGGGGTGCTGAAGAATGGCTTCTGTTAGAGGTGATGATTCCTGGAAATTCCTCTATCGGAGAGCATGCCTCACATCTCCTCGGGGGAACTCTTCCCGTACCAATTTTTGCAGTTCGCGGCGTAGGACAATGTGAGGGAGTCCTGCAATGCGTGGTTGGAGAGAGCCTTCTGGGATTTCCGAAACAATGCGAGGATGTGTTGAACTCGCTGTATCGGCAAGTTCATCTTCCTGTTGTGATTGAGGATGTCCCCTAGGTGGAGGAAGGTTAATTTCTTCTTGACGCTGCTCGAATTGAACATCTTCAACCCTTGGTGGATCCTGAGGGTGAAGGATCTCTTCCAACGTCGGCTGTCGATCGTCTCGTAGGAGTTGAAGAATCTCGTTCTGAGATTCTTCCATCTTACGAATCCTTTCTTCCAAAGAAGGCCCTGAGGTCCTTTCACCGGCAGCATTTTGCCCCCCGGGGTGCAAAGATACTGAGATTGGTCGTCTATGGTTAATAGACGAGTTTCTGGACTGGTGGGAGTTGGAGCGGGAGGCTCCAATGATGCGACTGCTACGCCTATTCACCATCGTAGCAATACTTGAAGTAGTTGGATAGTGATTCCCACAGACGGCGTCAAACTGTTGCGTGTTAGAAAATACGCGGCGGTAGAGTTTGTAAATTCGCGTCCGAGCATTGCACGTAAGTTTAACACACAAACATAAAGAATGAGTGAACACCAAGAGTTTTTACGTGGAAAACCCAAAAATGGGAAAAACCACGGGGCCTCGCCCAATTGCAAATTTCCACTAGTGTTTTCGTAGATTACAAATGGCGGATTTTGTCCCACAAGTCGGGATAATCCAAATACAGCTTGTTTCTTCCACAAAATTCACAAAATCCTGTGAATTCCCTGCGTTTCCTGAAAATCCGGCAGAGCTCCGGCGTCTTCAGGCGGCAGGAAAAACTCTGGCGGCGGTGGACGAGGAGGTGAGGAATCTCCTATTCCTCTTTCTCCTTCTCCTTCTCTTCTTCTTCTCTCTCTTTCCCTCCCTCCCCTTGGTGTAGAATGAGGGCTCTATTTATAGTTTTTCTGGAGTGGCATAGCCCGTAAATAGGTATGAGATCAAGGGCGAATTGGGAGTGGTTTGAATGGACGGCCGATATCGAATCCTTTGATCATGCACCGTTCGTTGGTCATTTGAAGGCCTTAATGACGTTGGAATTTGATGATCTTAGGCTCGTTGGATTTGTCTCGTCGAGCCGTTCGATTCGAGTAGAAGCTCGTCAAAATCGAAGACCGTTTGGTAACTCAAATTGCGGTTTAAACCTTCCAACAGCGCTTTGAACCCTTGATTCGGACTCATTTGGGCTCGGATTGGGTTGATCTTGGTGTCGTTGGGTTTGTATTTCTGAGACGCTTAGTTTGACTGTAATTTCATTGAAATCGGAGTTCGGGTGTTTCCAAAATTAATTTTTGAAGTTTCCAACTAGCTTTTGCCTCGAGATTTGTGCCCGATCAAGATAATTTTTTGCATGACGTATCAATATATATATATATATATATATATATATATATATATAATATATATATATATATATATATATATATATATATATATATATATATATATATATATATATATATATATATATATATATATATATATATATATATATATATATATATATATATATATATATATATATATATATATATATTATATATATATATATATATATATGTTCTTAGTAGAATTTAGAATGCATTGGGGCCTCAGATTAAAAGTAACTAGGCACAATGAATTGGGGGCGAATTGGATGATTTAAAAGCTTCTTTTAAAAATTGTTAACAATAATTGCAGTAGAGTAATATAAAAAGTAAATTTGTTTTAAGTTTATGATTTTTAAAATGATATTAAAAAAAAAAAAACTTTGAGTGGAGAATAATGTAACTAAACATTGTTCTAAAATAATTAGAATATATGAAAATGATTTTTTTTTTGTTTTGATTGAAATGTTAAATCCAATATTGAGAAAATTTAACCATCAAATCAAAGCATGTAAGAAAATAAAGTAATGTAGAAATGAAAAAGGAAATAAGAATTTTTATAGTGGTTTAGTCAACTTGAACTACATTAACTCCCATGAGTTCTCTCCCTGGGAATTTCACTAACTACTCCTGATCTTAATAAGGTGAAGAAGCATTTCTTCTCCATGCATACACAATGAACACCCTTGTACACTACTTCTCTCTTCTAAGTTATTTCTCTTTTACTACACAAAGTGCAGCAAAGATGCCTCACCATTAGCTTCAAAGTTAGACTAAGATTCTTATCACTAAGTCTCTTTAGTGCTCTTGCACTCAAGAGCCCTAACATTATAAATATCAAGAAAAATATACCATAGAATGAGAAGAATGATTCATGTGTTTATCAATCTTCAATAAATCCTTACAAGATATCCCTCACAATCTCTCAGAACTCTCTCACCTTCTCTCTCACATAAAATAATGAGTCTACCTAAGATCTCTCTCTCTCTCTCTCTCTCTCTCTCTCTCTCTCTCTCTCTCTCTCTCTCTCTCTCTCTCTCTCTCTCTCTCTCTCTCTCTCTCTCTCTCTCTCTCTCTCTCTCTCTCTCTCTCCCTTCCTCTCTCAATCCTCTTAGATTACCCAAAATCGCTCTACCCTTGATAGTTGGAGACTCTAGAAAGCTTAAAATATCTAAGATTAATTCTCTATCTCTAAGAGAAATAATTATATTAATCATATATAAGAAAATTCTAATTTTGTTAATTTTATGGGAAAATTATTTAATTCAATTTATATATTATATAGTATGATCTAAACAAAGTTATGGACTTAGGGAAGTAGATTGTTCTATCCAAATGAGGTTTATTTGAACAAGCTCTTTATTTATTCAAATAATATGATTATGATCATACAATACGATCATCACAAAATTGGTGACTCAGTCAATTAGAGCACTTGCTTCGAATGAAGTTTTCTTGATAAAATCTTTGTAATTTTAGACTATGCATTTAGGATTGTATGATATGATATCTAAATTAATTTGATCCCTCGAATTTAGGTAGTAAAATAGCTAAATCATAATAAAATAATTAAGTACAATACTATACGGATGGGTTTGCCAAGTACAAATAGTTTAAATTTGAATTTACATATTTTTAGAAATATCATTTTTTTGATGGTTTGAATTTGAATAGATGATAATTTTATAAGATATATCTCGTATTGTACAATTAGTTATGCAACTTTTTAATTTTAAAATTTTAGTAATTATTCCCACTTACTTTTTTAGAATTTACAAATTGACATTCATATTGTAGAATACGAAGAAAATCAAAACATTGTTTAATTTTGTAGCATCCCTCAAGCACGCGTGTGTGATCAATCAACCCACTTTATTCCTTAAGCACATGAAGACTCAAGAAAGTGAAAAAAAAAAAAAACAAATATTAATTGACACACTTTTTAATTGTTGATCTTTTTATGCTGACAAATTCTCTTTGTGTTCAATTATTTCAGCTTCATCAAGTTCTCATCCTCATTGTATAATAAGTAATATATGTGATCATCAAAGCTGTAGTGTACACCAGGTTCATGGGGTTCAATGATCTCACCTTTTATGATGTAAAATATTTCTTGTTATGGTAAAATAAATTCTTAAATTGTTTAAAAAATTTTCCCCTTAATTGATGCTTCTAAAGTAGATATAATCGAAGAATTTTTTTTTAATCCCATTTTAATTTTTTATAATTTTTTTCTTAGAAACTATACAAATATTAGAACATTTATATAAAAAATGCAAGTCCATTTATTTCACTTATATGAAAGGAATATAAAAAATGATGCAACCAAAATTAAAAAGTCTCTCTTTATAGATCATGTGAAAGGAAATTTTAGAGAAGTAGGAAGGTAGGTAACTAAGCCATGTAGGAAAGATAAGGTTGTACATTTTTTTATGACATAGACAAAAATGTGTCCTAGTGCTAGACTATACTATCCGTGGGATCTAGGCTTGCAATGGTTGTCAAATTTTTTATTTAGTTGATTATCATATTGGCAACAATAAATTTTAATCTGGTTAAATAAAAATAACAATTATAGATACAAGTGGGGCACTTTTAATTCGAACACCAACCATAGGGATAAGTGTGTGTTGAGGGATGTGTTGAATAATATGTACAAGTGCTAACTAAAGGCTGGTGTTAAGGTCGCGAATAATTCTTAAAGGTCATATTTATGTGGACCAATTATAGTAAAGGTCTATAGAAATAACATGGGTTTATTGTTAGTATTAAAAAAGCTACAGTACTCATATAGTTCATTTCATATTATTACTAGCTAGCACTAGTAAACTATATATTACATGAAAGACCTCTCTCTAGTTATTCAAAGAGTTTATAAAAAGTTGAAGTAAGAAATAAGTTTGATAGGGAAAGGCATTAAAGATGATGAATGAGAGGGCTGTTCCAATAAAGTGATCAAGTAACTAGTACCCTAGTAGTTCTTTATCTTGAATTTTGGAATTGATAATGTATGCATGTCGATTACTCATACAAGCCATGACAACCTCATCACTTATAAATCTAGCATTATGTTGGGGGAGATAACTTTCAATTAGGTTACATCTCCTGCTTGACATTTTATATTATTGGATCAATCTTACAATACAATAGAAAATCATATTATATGATTAGTATATGAAAAATCTTCACATTTGATATTATATGAAGACTGGTCAAATCATATAGTTTAATAAGTATTAAATAGGATACTCTTAAACTTTAAATTGTACTTTTATGCAACTAAGTGATCTTTTTAACTAAGTCAAACTATCTAGTACAATTAGGTGTTTGAATTGTATGATTTGTGATAATTGTTCTTTTCTAGTATCATTAGTATTATAATTAATATACTTAATTATCTTGATTACATCATATATTATATAATACAAATAGTTTCATATGGTATAATATATAATTAATGCTTATCATATGTTGTTAATTTAATAATTAGGCCTTTGGAATCATGTTGGTTTATGTGTATCACACACTATGAATGACTTCATATAGTATGATATGATGAAATATTTTCAATTTCTACTGATTAGGACATTTTCATTCATGCAAATAACATACAAACACTAATACATAAAACATAGAAAACATAACATATGACTCAAATAAATCACATAAAACATAACACATTACACAAAATAACATTGAAAGAATAACATCAATAAAGAAATAAACAAAATCTAACCAATCAGTTTATTTGAACAAGCTCTTTGCTTATTCAGATAATATGATTATGTTCATTCAATACGATCTTCAAAAAATTGGGACTCAGTCCATTAGAGCGCTTGCTTTGAATGAAGTTTTCTTGATAAAATCTTTGTAATTTTTGACTATGCATTTAGGATTGCATGATATGATATCTAAATTAATTTGATCCCTTGAATTTAGGTAGTAAAAGAGCTAAGTAATAATGAAATAATTAAGTACATTACTATACGGATGGGTTTGCCAAGTACAAATAGTTTAAATTTGAATTTACATATTTTTAGAAATATCATTTTTTTGATGGTTTGAATTTGAATAGAATATAATTTTATATGATATATCTCGCATTGTACAATTAGTTATGCAACTTTTTAATTTTAAAATTTTATTAATTATTTCCACTTACTTTTTTAGAATTTACAAATTGACATTCATATTGTAGAATACGAAGAAAATCAAAACATTGTTTAATTTTGTAGCATCCCTTAAGCACGCGTGTGTGATCAATCAACCCACTTTATTCCTTAAGCACATGAAGAATCAAGAAAGTGAAAAAAAAAAAAAAACAAATATTAATTGACACACTTTTTAATTGTTGATCTTTTTATGCTGACAAATTCTCTTTGTGCTCAATTATTTAAGTTTCAGCAAGTTCTCATCCACATTGTATAATAAGTAATATATGTGATCATCAAAGCTGTAGTGTACACCAGGTTCATGGGATTCAATAATCTCACCTTTTATGGTGTAAAATATTTCTAGTTATGGTAAAATAAATTCTTAAATTGTTTAAAAAAAATTTCCCTTAATTGATGCTTCTAAAGTAGATATAATTGAAGAAAAAAATATTTTTTTAATCCCATTTTAATTTTTTATAATTTTTTTTCTTAAAAACTATACAAATATTAGAACATTTATATAAAAAATGCAAGTCCATTTTTTTCACTTATGTGAAAGGAATATAAAAAATGATGCAACCAAAATTAAAAAGTCTCCCACCCTGCATTGGACTACTTTATATAATTTTTTTCTTAGAAACTATACAAATATTAGAACATTTATATAAAAAATGCAAGTCCATTTATTTCACTTATATGAAAGGAATATAAAAAATGATGCAACCAAAATTAAAAAGTCTCTCATTATAGATCATGTGAAAGGAAATTTTAGAGATGTAGGAAGGTAGGTAACTAAGCCATATAGGGAAGATAAGGTTGTACTTTTTTATATGACATAGACAAAAATGTGTCCTAGTGCTAGACTATACTATCCGTGGGATCTAGGCTTGCATTGGTTGTCAAATTTTTTATTTAGTTGGTTATCATATTAGCAACAATAAATTTTAATCTGGTTAAATAAAAGTAACAATTATAGATACAAGTGGGCCAATTTTAATTCGAACACCAACCATAGGGATAAGTGTGTGTTGAGGGATGTGTTGAATAATATGTGCAAGTGCTAACTAAAGGCTGGTGTTAAGGTCGCGAATAATTCTTAAAGGTCATATTTATGTGTACCAATTATAGTAAAGGTCTATAGAAATAACATGGGTTTATTGTTAGTATTAAAAAAGCTACAGTACTCATATAGTTCATTTCCTATTATTACTATCTAGCACTAGTAAACTATATAGTACATGAAAGACCTCTCTCTAGTTATTCAAAGAGTTTATAAAAAGTTGAAGTAAGAAATAAGTTTGATAGGGAAAGGCATTAAAGATGATGAATGAGAGGGCTGTTCCAATAAAGTGATCAAGTAACAAGTACCCATGACAACCTCATCACTTATAAATCTAGCATTATGTTGAATTTTGGAATTGATAATGGATGCATGTTGATTACTCATACAAGCCATGACAACCTCATCATCACTTATAAATCTAGCGTTATGTTGGGGGAGAGAGTTTTCAATTAGGTTACATCTCCTGCTTGATATTTGAATCTAGAGGAATTAAAAATTACCTAAATCATTGCTCCAATTTCCAATGCCATAGCTTAGTGGAGTTTGTCAGACCTCAAGGATGAATTCTCCCAAAGAAAGTAAAACTAGAGGTATAGTAAATGTAAAGTTTACTTTTGGTTGGATAAAGATCACTAGAGCTTGCTTGAACTCTTTGTGGAAGATTACCAAAGTAGTTAGGGAGCTAGGAAATTATTCCTATAGCACTAGGGTAGCATTTTGAATTGATGGAAACAAATCCTCTTTAGAGAATTTAGAAGTATGTATAGCTATTTGGTGAAATTAAGTTCAGTTGAGGTTGTTAAAGCTTGTTGATCTATCTTAGGTTCACCGAAGGGGGGGGGGGGGGGGGGGGGGGGGGGGTTGGGGTGAATTGGTTATTTAAAAATTTCTTTATCTATTTTTAGGTATTTAAAAAACTTATATTAAAAATTGAGATCATAAAATGCAGAAGCTAATGAAAATAAAATTCAAACATTGATGAATTTTTTAATTTTATTTTGAAGAAAAATCAAAAGTGATGTTATTTCTAATGAATGAATTTAACATCAATCACAACATTCTCAATACAATTTTTCAAGAAAATAAACTTGCATGAGATTTAAAGTGTAAAAATTAAAATGTTTAAAAGAAAAGTAGAATGAGCACATAGTAATTTTATAGTGGTTCATGATGGGGGATATGGGTAAGTATAAATTTGAATTATAGCAATGGATTCTTAAGGCATTATCTCCACAAAAAAAAAAAAAAAAAAAAAACCTTAGTTTTTTAGTATAAATTTGTTAAACCCCTTTTAATATACGTAAGCATATATGTCAAATCAAGTAATAATATTATAGAGTAGTGTATCAAACCCATGAGGAAGTATGCATTTTAGCAATCAACTACTACTGTTTAATCTAATTATAATAATAATCCTACTCGATAAAAATGGATATTATAGAGATTCAATAACTTAAATAAAATTAGATAAAGATAATGAATACACTATATAGATATAATATTTCCTATTAATGAATATAAATAACATATTTTTCCAAATGAATCTTTTTTATTTTTGATGCTCTTCAGAGTATATGCATCACTAGAACTCTATCGAGTTTATAGGAACCAAGGATGTCTAGCAACTTCCTATGGTTATATCCTTTCGTTAAGAGTTTAATATATTTCATACCCTATGTCTAGTTATATTGTATACTAATTTTATATTCTTGGTTATGCTTGCTTCCCTCCATGAACGCTACATATTACACCTAATTTTAACAACACATATGACCACTATATACATTAAATCGAGATCTACAAATTTTGAGAATATCATTTTTCTCATTTAAGGAATAATTAAAAGAACTTCATTAATACTATATATGATAGTTACATCATTAATCCAAAAATAGAGAATTTAGTGAGATAATGAGTAGAATTAATTGAAGCAATCTCATTTTTATTAATAGCATGATAGAAAGAAAATACAAGAGATAGATATCTCCAGAATGGTTCAATGGATCTCCTCAACAATCCTTCTTTTTACTTACAGTATTGCTTCCACAAGCTCAAGCCAAAAACTCTAATGATGGTATAGCTACTTCCCTAAATTCCCTTAGTTGTCACTCTAAGGGAAATTTTGAGAAGCACTATAAAATGTAATTAAATTATCTAATTGATTGTGAAGATAAAACCGTGACTATTTTTAAGAAAATAAAAATTAGGCAACTAGTGCTGTAACACTGGAAAAATTCGTGTCGCCACATCCAACAATTGAACTAACACTGTTGTGATGTTGTATTGGGTTTGTGATGGTGGTTGTATGATATGGATCAGTTACTTTGTGAAAATTCACATAATTTGGTTGACATATCATGTCCTTTGGAAGTTATAATTACTATGTCGCGGTGCTGCTGATGTTCAAATGCTACTACATTACAAGTGTAATTTAGGTGCTGAGGCATCATAAAGTGTGAAGCTAAGATGCATAATGATATAGAACATAGCACTGTAAAGCTGAACTTTTGACTTTGTGGTGATTTTTGATTGAGAAATTGGCAATATAATGTCAAAATTCTAGCACTCTGGCTATGTTATTGATGGCACTACAACACTATTTTTTCCAATACAATGGCGCTATATAAAATATAGATTTTTATGCCCTTTATGTATTTTTCATGCAAAATATAACTAAAATAATACATTTTTATTAAAAATATTACACATAAAATAACACATTATTTACACTTATCAGATTGGTGAAACCTTGACCTATGTACACTCCCTAGAGTTCTCTATGGGTATTGAACAAAACCTTTTAATGTCTTTTCTTTAGCCCCTATAATAAGGCAAAGAAGCCACATTCTCTTCCACCAACCTGGTGTGGTAGATTACCAGAATTCATTCACCCTTGTAGTGTGGAAAAAAACCTTGAATTATTTTTAACTTCCTAGTGAGGATAGAGAATCTTGAATCCTTTTTCATCATCTTAGTAATAGTAGAGAACTTCGAAGATCTTCAGCATTAAAGTTTTTCTTCCCATGGCCACCTAATGATCAACAAAGACACTTGGAGCAGATAAGGTAGAAGCTTTTGTAGAGCAACCATGTGAGTCCTCTTACACTACTTATCCCTCTATTATAACTTCTCCATCTTCTTCTCTAAGCTTTAAGTTCTCTCATAGCTCTCTCACCAAAAAAAAAAAAAAACACACACACACACAACTTCCAAAGAATTTTCCAATGTATAATGAGAAAGCTTAAATACAAGGATTCCAAAATAACCTAAAATTGTATTCAATTATTTTTATTCATAGAATATGATCAATGATCATATAATATGATTATTTTAAAAAGTCACTTCTCCTAGTATGGTTTGAATAGTTGTAGTATGAACTTTTCAAGTTTTATATACTGATCATATAATATAATGACAGGATCATATGAAATGATTAGTTTATTATTCCTAAGATCTACATGACAACTGCTGTAATGATTGGAAATTATCTCTGCTAGTTGTCCAATACTATTAACATCATACTATGTGATTAATTCAAAAATTAAGGTTTCTATTAGAATGATTACAAGGACAACAAAATTTTATCTCTACTAATCTAGTATAATCCATATCGTACAACACGATCTGCAACATTTAATAAACTCTCTTTTGATTGACTAATCATGAAATTAATTTAGGTATGTTTTTAAATATCATACAATATGATCTGGTTAGTATAACACGATCAATTTAAAATTTAAAATTGAAAAACTTACCTAAAATATGATTGATAGCTAAGGTTTTTTAAATGAATTAGTCATAGAGTTTGATATGGTTTACTCTGTAGGATTAGTTCAAAAATATTAATATCATAATTAGCTATTTTTAATAATTTTTTGATTAACAGATTATACATTATGATTTAGATTATACAATATGAAATTCAAAAAATTTTAAATTTATTTATTCACCCCCCTATATATGTGCGCGGTTACCAAATTTCTATACACCTTTACATGAATAAGTCTCATGAAATATGAAATAAAAAAATAAAAAAATAGACTCTTGCAAAATACTATCCTATTTTGCCTAGACTTGATCCTTGAATTTTCCATTGTACATTGTATGAAATACATAAAATGTTAGTATACAAAAGAGCAAATATGCACTACAAATACTACAAAACATAAAAATACAATAAATAATATTTTTTATCATCAAAATTAGAAACTCTGGATCTCTAATTTGCAACAATCATTCCCTGTTGGATGATGTAAAATATCATTGGTTAAATTTTCATGGTAATTATATTTTCTCCAACTCTCCCCCTTAGTAAGTGAATTACTTTAAAGATAAGAGACAAATAATTTATTTATTTACTATTTAATAATTATTTATTTAATTTTTTTTTATTTTGAAAAGCAAAGCAAGGAGCATCACAATGAATGTAAACATAGGATAAATTAAATTGACTAAATAACATATAAAAAAACTACAACCATACTACTCCAACTTTTTACAACAAAAAAATGAGAGACAACACAACTTATGAAAAATTATAAATAAAAATAAGCATAAAATAAAAACATAGAAATAACACTAGAAGATATAGCCTAGAAATTATGTTGGTGGTGGATGTGGTTGGAAATTATGGTGAAGAGCAGTAAACTGCTTGGTGAACCACTCTTATCTGTCTCTTGCTACTACTGAAGCTACTAATGGAATTGTAGGAGCACTTAATTTTTGTTTTGCTAAATCTCTGTCCAATATTGGTTACATTCTTTGATATGTTAAGTGATCTTCATGTTTAGGCTTGCAAAACCCTCAGGCATTATGGTGTAGAGGTTAGTCTGGGATGCAAGGTTAGCCTGGGATGCAAGTATTGGTTCTAGTATATGAGTTGGGGTTGGAGCTGGTGGTGGTGTTGGAAGTCACCCCCCTTCTTCATAAAACTCAGGCACTTCTTCTGGTTTATCTCCATGAAGTCTATGAAAAAGAATGTGAAAAGCACTATTGGTGTAGAAGATGGCAAAACTTTATTCGGTTTTAGGATAACAAATTAATACTTCTTGTTCATGAAATATACTACTAAATGTCCTGAAGTAATTTTTTGCTTTTGTCGGATGGTTAGACAATGGATAGCAATAAGATTGTAAAAGTAGCTGATAATCTTATGTGCTTCATCAAATTCGATGTTGGACATGATAAAATACATGACTAATGACAAGATGGAGTGATGTTGACTTGATCTCTAGCTTTCAAAAGAGTTAAAGTTTAAAGAACATGTTATATTACTTAGGTATTTATAGTAGGAGTGAACAAGGGACTGGTGTTAATTCTATGGGATATTTTTAATTGTTTGGTTCACAACAATATAATCATAATCTCCCCTAAATAACAAGAAGTGGGGTTTAGGCCTTTCAGTAGAAATATATAGGAAGTTGGCTATATCCTGTGCGATAATTTCTATAGGCTACCTACACAAAAAAAGGTCATAACTGAAAATTCAACATTTATCCTAAGGATTGTAAAGAATTCAAAAAGATGATCAAAATTAAAAAGAAATTCAAGGGTTAGGAGAAAATGTAGTTAGGTGGATGTAAAAAGATCCATGACCAATATTGGAGAAAATTTTGATCTAGAAGATGGGATGGTGTGATATGTGCCATCTTGAAATTGTGATAGGCTTAGTCATCTTCTACTAATTGAAATTTGTCATCAACAAGAAGATGTGAAGAACTCCTCAAAAGTAGACGTGCTCTCTTGCTACCTCCTACCATTTTAAAATTATAATGTTAGAAAGAAAGTGAACAAATATAGAAAAGCTCAAAATTCCATCCCTTATATAGAATTTCTAGTAGATTGTACATAAAGATTGGAGATCACACAATACAATCGGGGAAGTTAAATTTTCTAGATGACTTGTTAGAAAAAGCAATCAAATCTCATAGTATGATCAGGATAATACTGTGTGATCTTTATAAAATGCATTCGTATTGAAGAGACATTTGTACGAAGGTTGACTTAATTGATTATATAGTATGAATAGGTGTTTGCACTATAAAATAGTGCAATTATTATTATATCCATTAATTTATTTTTATCAAGTTATTGTTGACACATGGATCATACAATATTAAGAGCTAGTCACATAGTACCATCTTCAATTATTGGTCAAATAAAGGCCATTAAAATCATAAGTGGTGATGATGAGCTGAGTTGTGTCGATCGTATAAAACAAATGAGTTTTGTGCACTATTAAATTAATAATTTTTAATTTTTTATTTAAAAAATAGTATGTGGTGTGTGATCATCAGGAAATTTCTCCTATCTAGAAACATTAATAAAGAATACAAAAACACACAAAACATATAACTGCATAAGTTGTTGATTTCACTCTGACCTGAATCAAGCATGAATAGCAAAGACACCTAGTCTAGCCCTTAGTGTGCTATAGGTGTCATAGCTTAAGGGTTTGGTGATGATGCCTGCCAGCTAATTTTTAGCGGCTATATAATGTAGTTCTATATCTTCCTTGGCTTCATGATCTCTATTAAAATAATAAGATATCCAATTGCTTAGTTCAAAATTGTTGAGTTAAATTCCTAAAATTTTAAATGGAACTAGTCTTATCACACTTAATTGGAATGGTCCCTATTGTTAATCCAACATCAAGAATTTATTTCTTTGGCCATAAGATTTGAGCAACATAAATACCTACTTTTATGTATTCAACCTCAATGGTGGATAGAGCTATTAAGTATTTCTTCCAACTAGGCTAATAAACTAATGATTTCCTATAAATTGATAGATTTTAGAAGTACTTTTTCTATCTATTCTATACCCTTTAAAGTTTGAGTCTAAATATTCAATAATTTCAAATGAAGTACTATGTATTATATACTAGATGCCTAAATTTAGGATGCCTAGAAGGTATATAAGGATCCTCTTAACTATTATCCTATGGTACATTTTAGGATCAATTTGAAATCTAGCACTGAGATAAATACTAAACATAATAATAGGTGTGCTGGCAGTCAAAGTAGAAGAGATCTAATTATCCAACTATACTTCTTTTAATTTACTAATTTTTTATTTGGATCCTTGTCTAATTGAATGGTTGAGCTCATGGGTGTATTAATTTCCTTAGCATTTTCCATTTCGTATTTCTTTTGAATATCCTTGATATATTTACTTTGACTTATAAAAATACCATCACCCCTTTTTCTTCATAATAAAATTAAGGCAATATGTCAGCTCTCTCATCATAATCATCTCAAGTTCTCTACTCATATTTTTTGAAAATTCCTTACAAAGGTTTTCATTACATGATTCAAATGATATGGCATCCACATATATCTGAATAATGAGTAGATCATCTCCTAATTTCTTTAAAACAATGGTGGTATCTAAACTACCTTAACAAAAGATATATTGAGGAGAAATGTGTTAAGTTTTTCATTATATGCCCTAGGTGCTTTCTTTAACCCATATGCTGCCTTTTTTAATTTGTATACATTATTAGGAAAGGTTGAATTTTCAAATCCAATGGGTTTTTCTACATAAATAGATTCCTTGATAAATCAAATTAGGAAGGCACTCTTTATATCCATTTGATATAACTTGAAGTCTATAGAAAGCAAAAGCTAAAAAAACACTAATGGCTTGTAACAGAGCTATAGAGGCAAAGTTCACCTCAAATCAATGCCTTCAACTTGATTGTACCCCTTAGCTAGTAATTTGAACTTATTTCTAATCACTACTCTAGGGTAATTCATTTTATTTTTGAATTCCCACTTTGTACCTACTACACTCTATTCCTTAGTTCTACTTACAAACTCCCATAAATCATTCTTAACAAATTGGTTTAACTCTTCTTGCATAGCGAGGATTTAGAATTCATTAGATAGGGCTTGATCAATACTTGTGGGTTCTATTATAGAGAGGAATGCACAATGACTAACCTTCTTCCTATGGCCATGCCAGTTCTAACTCCTATAGATGGATCTCCTAAGATGTGCTCCTTAGGATGACCAGATGAGTATCTCTAATCTTTAGAAAAGGGCTCCTGAGGTTCTTCTTTATTTCCTAGGTCAATAGATTCTACTTGTTAGATAACTTCTACCTCGTTTTCTTCTTCTTCTTCTTATAACTTAAGCTCACCAGATTTAACATATTCATAACATACCACATGGGTTGATTCTTTTACTACTAATTTTATCTTATTAAAATCCTTATATGCTTTTCCTATAAAGGAATAACCTAAGAATACTCCTTGAAAAAATTTGAGATCAAATTTTCCTAGAGGAGGTTTTTCATTTAAAAGAATGAAGCACTTGCATCCAAAGATATAAAGGAGAGAGATATTAGTTGTCCTACCCTTAAGTAGCTCATAGGGTGCCATATTAAGTTTGGATATAACAATTACCCTATTCAAAATATAACAAGTAGCATTCACTGTTGAAACTCGTTCACTAAGAATTAAGTTGTTAAACCTAAGCTTATGACCCACGGCTAACCAAGAGGGGGTGAATTGGTAATTAAAAAAAAAAATTTACCCTCTTAAAATTTGGAAATAAAAACTAACTTTAGTGAGTTTTATAGAAATAGATTTTTTAACCACAAACTGTAAACGTTAAAATAAAAACAGCGCAAAAATAAAGAGCACCAAATTTATAGTGGTTCGGTCAAAACTAGACCTACATCCACTCCCTGGAGGCACCATCCGAGTATTGTACTAATACCAATAGTGACTCTCCTTTTACACCCACAGCAAGGCGGAGAAGCCTTTACAAAAACTCTTTCCACCACTACCCGGTGCGGCAGAGAACTGTTGTCCTTTTACACTATCCCCAGTGTTGGCAGAGAATCGTCATTCCTTTCACACTCTCCTAGTGTGGGCAAAGAATCCTTCGGCTGTTCACACTCTCCTAGTGTGGGAAGATAACCCTTCGACTTTATACACTCTCCTAGTGTGGGCAGAGAACCCTTAGGCTGTTCACACTCTCCTAGTGTGGGCAGAGAACCCTTCGGCTGTTCACACTCTCTAAGTGTCGGCGCATAACTGGATCTCCTTGATAGATCCTCTCATAAGAAATCCAGAGGGAAGAAAGAAAAGAGGGAAGTAATTCCAAATCAAAATTATAGACTCTTACCTTTAATCACCAAGTGAAGCCTTCTCGCTCCAGTAGTAAGAATCTTCTTTCGAATGCTCTCTCACACTCTCTCCTTGACTCTTATTTCAATAGGTACGAAGATCAATGGGAAAAAAGATTATGTGGTAGTTTAGTTTGGACTATTTGTAGGAAAGACACAAAAAACCGTCCAAAAATTGCAAATTTTCAAGTCAATACGTATTGGATCGTCCCGTACGATCGTGGATCGTCCCGTACGATCGTGGATCGTCCTGGACGATTTTACTTAAGTGAATTAGAAATGAACCTAATGTATATGGGAACGAAATGACTTCATACACACACATCATTTCGTACGAACTAGGTTCGTCTGGTACGAATGGTTATTCCATAGGTTGGTTCCCAAAAACTGCGGAACGACACTTAATTTTCAGAGTCGATTCACTTATTCCTGGGATGAAGTTAAGGTTCATCCGGATGAAAGTTTTATAGATAGAAAATTGTCCCGGGATGAATACACTTTGTCCTGGATATTAGCAATCCAAAGAGCAATTCGTCTTGGAATGAATACACTTTGTTTTTAAACGAAACTTTTCTAGAGAACATTTCATCCTGGGACGAATACTCTTTGTCCTAGACTATCAGGACTTAGAAAAATTTCGTTCGACTCCTGCTTGTTCCATTGCTCTTATGAGGAGATAACTGACTTAATCGTCCTATATGAACTATGTTAGTCCCGTATGATCAGTACAAATTTCTCAATATCTCCTTAAGTGTCTGTGTTTATTCACTCAATTACAATCACTCCCTTTCAAAACTTAATTCAAAGGAAAAAGAAAAAATACAAGTTTTAACTCCATAAAGTATCTCATGCTGAATTTGATTTGAAGTCTTTGTAGTCTGGAGTTTGATTTTCCTGAAATGTTAGTACACACAAGAGCAAAAAACACTTTTCCACAAAAAGTGTTAGGAGATAAATGTACATAAAACAATAATATTTGAAATCATCAAAACTATAAAAGTTGCAATAATGTAAAACATGCAAATAGCAACTCTCTTAATAATCTCCCCCTTTTTTATGATAGCAAAACAATTATTGTTTCTATAATTTTCAAATTTAAAAAATCTCCTAAACTCCCCCTGAATTGATGAACACGTGTAAAGAATGAGGCATTTTTAGAAATATATAACAAACAAAAATAAAACAAAAATACAACATACACAAAACCCTAAATAAAATCAAAAACAGACTCATACACATATAATATGAATCAACAAAAACAAAAAACACGATACAAACAATTTCTCCCCTTTTTAAAAGAAGAAAAAGACTTGAAATGTAAACAGACATATGAAAATCATTTGATAATTCAGTCTTGAAAGTGATTGAAATAAGTTATGCAATGAAAATTAAAACATTAGGCTAATCATATTAATTCATAGAATTTAAGAAAAGATATAACATTGATAATAGAAAGAATATATCAAAAGCATGAGTCAATTTAGACACTAAGATAAAGAAAATTATTGCAAATAGGATGAATAGAAAATTTGTATATTTCAAATGTCAATACAGAATATAAATGTACAATAGATCAATTTGAATTAAGAGATTAAAAGATAATGGAAAGAAATAATTGCCACATATGGCGCTTTGCGCATCTTTTTCAAATTATTGGCACATATTTGTACACCCTTTTTTTTGGTATTTTGTGCCTTTTTTTCTATTTGCGAACCATTGCGCATTTCTTTTGATTTTTGTATATTTGTACATTTTTTCAAGAGTAATTTTGATCTTTCCAAAATCAATAATAAAAAATTTCAAATTTTTCTAAGTGCATAAATATTTATTGATAAGTGAAATATAAAATAAGAAAACATCATAGTTGCAGTAATAATATTAGAATTAATGTAGTCTAAATAAGAGACATGAAATTGAGAATTCTAGTTACATCAAGTTATAAGCAGAAATTAAATTTTAAAAAAATTAGATTTTCTAATGAATTTAATTTTGATTTGCACTTCAAAGTATAGCACTATTAAGATCAAAAATCTAATGATTGTCATAAAGGCTAATACACATTTCAATACAATTAAATCCAAAACCCGTGAACATAAATTGATATCACTATGAAGATATTACATTTTAAGGTCAGAATATCAATATAGAAACAAAACATCTAAAGAAATGAAAATACAACAAACTTACTGAAAATAAATCTAAAACACAAACTATAGAAAATACATAAAACTAAGTGCTACAATCACTGCGAAGGACCCTGATCTGGTGGAGGAGGAGGAGGTGCAACACCAAAGATGTTAAAGTAATTACTCATCATAAGCACATTGGTACTGATATCATTCATCTGATCCCTCATAAAATTCTTGTCATGCTGATACTGTGCGGCCTGCTGCTGAAGATGAGTCTCAATTTGATCAAAGCGTTGATCAAAATGAGTCTCTAATTGATCAAATCTTTGAAACAAATCCTGATAATTTGGTTCATTGGCAGGTGCAGGTTCTCGTTCTTCCTCTGTACCACTAATGAGATGAGTTTTACTTGGTTCTTCTTTGAAGATTGCTCTAAATGATCTGTCATTGTAGTAGAGCGGTTCTTCAAACTCTTGATTAGGATGAACTAAATTATATTTCTTCTCCAGAATGTAGGAAACAAGATGTCCTAAGGCGATGTTCTTCTTTCTCTTATGCTCTACATGTCCAATTTCAGACAGTTCATAAAGATAGTCAAGGATAAGTTGGGCTTCATCTATAAGTTCTTTAGTCACGATCAAGAAAGTCACCATAGTAAGAAGTGGGGTAATGTTAATCTTATCATTAGCTTTAGGAATTATGGAAGTTCTAAGGACATGCTGGATGATTCGTGCATTACGAACTAGACCGAATACTCTAGCCACATGTTCATTCACATTGTTCCCTCTCATCAAATTATTAATTTCAGACCATCAATAATCATGAGTGGATCAAGTGATGGGCTCTGGCTCCCTCTGTCCTTAAATTCAAAAAGGATCCTAAGTCATGCTTGGTAATTTCAACTTTTTATTTGAAGACAAAGGAACTGATTAAAGAGTGGTCAGAATTAAAAGACATGTTGGCGAGGAAGAAGTGGAAGGTTTCCTTATTATAGAGATGGACGAGGGTAAGGATAAAACCAAATTGTGTTGAAGAAAATAAGTTCATTACCTGAAAGGTAATTCATTCTTGGATTAGGATTCGGGAGGGCGTGTTCTTCGCTGAGAAAAACCTAGGAAATGATTCCTCATTTGCTTTAGAAAGAAAATTTTTACAGGAATTTCTATGTGGTTTCTTTGCCAGAACATTTTGCCTCTTACTTGAGCTCACCATTTGGAAGAAGATCTAGAGTATGAAAGAGATTGAAAGTGAAGTTTTGAGTGTGACTGTTGAGTTCAAAAGCCATTCTATTTATTGAAAATGATACATTCGTACCAAATGAAAAACTTTCATCCCGTACAAAAATTTTAATTCGTCCTGTACGAAAAAATTTCGTTTGGATGATCCAAAGAGTCAAAATGAAACGACTTTTCTTAATCAACACAACTTACGAAGCATCCTTTTATACAGACTTTTGACCAGTCTGATCGTACAGACGAACACGTGTTTGTCCTGGGACGACCAGAACTTGTATCGTTTTAATGGTAGTTGAAACCGTCCCCTACATTTAACCAAAATGTGTTCATCCAGACAAAACAAAGGTTTGTACGTACGAAGTTCGTATTAAAAACTACCTTATCCATTCAACCGCTTTATTCATTAGTCCTGTCGTTTGAAAAACATTTCGTCCCAGATGATCGTGACGATCGTATAGACGAAGTGACAATAAAACACTAAAAACTGCACTCAAACGGTTCAAAATTTGACAGTTTGTCACATTACATACATCGTACTGTACAAAAAAATTTCATCCTGGACAGTTGTCACTAAAAATATTACAAATTTTTTTGCAATCAATCAAAACTAAGACACAAAACACACTAAAAACACAAAACAACGAAAAAAAAACACAAACTCTAAAAAAAATTACACATATAAAATCAAAAACTCATAAAGAACGCAAAAATATTTTACTAGAAAACAAACATCAATGTTGTAAAAATATTTTTATTTAAGAATTCAAATCAATCACACCAAGCCTTGTTCTTAATGCACTGAAAGTCTAAAGGGCTAAAGGTTTTGTAAAAATGTCTGCAAGTTGATTTTCAGTAGAAAAATGATTGAGTTCAATTTCTCCTCTGGATACATGATCCCTTATGAAATGATGTCTTATGTCTATGTGTTTGTTTTTTGAATATTGAATAGAATTTTAAGAAATGCAAATAGCACTAGTGTTATCACAATAAATTGGAATAGTGCCTATAGACAATCCTAAATCAATCAACTGTTATTTCAACCTAAGTACTTGTGCCACACAACTTCATAATGCAATGTATTTAACTTCTGCAGTAGATAGGGCTAC
Organism: Dendrobium huoshanense; assembly: GCA_016618105.1. NCBI lineage: Eukaryota > Viridiplantae > Streptophyta > Magnoliopsida > Asparagales > Orchidaceae > Dendrobium > Dendrobium huoshanense. The sequence continues at coordinate 28,126,991 of CM028342.1, forward strand.
TGAATTTTATTTTATACTGGACCAATAGACTAGAGAATTTCCAATAAATTGACATGTTCCAGAAGTGCTCTTTCTATCCACCCTACAACCTACAATGTCAGAATCGGAATAACCAATTATATCAAATGAAGAGCTAAACTTAGGATACCATATTCCTAAGTTATGAGTTCCTAACATATATTTTAAAATCCTTTTCATTGCTGTCAAATGTGATTCTTTTGGATCTGATTGAAATCTAGCACACAAACAGACACTAAACATGATATCGTGGCGGCTAGCTGTCAAGTAAAGAAATGATCCAATTATCCCTCTAAATTTCTTTTGGTCAACAAATTTTCCCTTAGGGTCCTTATCCAACTGAACTGAAGAACTCATTGGTGTACTAACAGGTTTATTATGTCAATTTCATACTTTTTGAGGATGTTCTTAACATACTTTGACTGACTAAGAAATGTACCTTCCTCATTTTTCTTAATGCTAAATCCTAAAAAGTAACTCAAATCTCCCATTAGACTCATCTCAAATTCACTACTCATTGTTTTAGAAAAATCATCACAAAGATTTTTATTTGAAGATCCAAAAATGATATCATCCACATAAATTTGAACAATGAGTATATCATTTCCACATTTCTTCAAAAAAAAAGAGTTGTATCCACACTTCCTTTTTCAAAAGATTTTTTAATTAGAAAGGTGCTCAACCTCTCATACCAAGCCCTAGGTGCCTGTTTCAATCCATAAAATGCCTTTTTCAACTTGAAAATATGATTTGGGTATTTAAAATTTTCAAAACCTAGAGGTTGTTCTACAAAAACATCTTCTTGAATTACCCCATTTAAATAGGCACTTTTGACATCCATTTGATACAATTGAAACCCTCTAAAACAGGCAAAGGCTAGCAAAACCCTAATTGCTTAAAGTCTAGCTACAGGGGCAAAAATCTTCTCAAAATCAATCCCTTCAATTTGATTATACCCATTATCTACTAAGCTAGCATTATTTCTAATGACTACTCCTGAGTCATTCATTTTGTTTTTGAATACCCACTTAGTTCCAACTATACTTTAATCCTTTGGCCTTGTAGTTAATTTCCAAACTTTATTTTTTATAAATTGATTCAACTCTTCGTGCATGGCCAATATCCAAAATTCATTAGAAAGTGCTTGATCAATATTAGTGGGTTTTATAGTTGAAATGAAGGCTGAATGATTGACTTTTTTGTTTAATCCATGCCTAGTCCTTACACCCTCACTTGGTTCACCTATAATCAATTCCCTTGGGAGGTTTTTAGAAAATTTCAAATCTCTAGGAAATGGGTTTTCTATATCCAAATTTTCTTCCAAATTCATTTTATCAATCTTTTGGGAGTTAATCTCAATTTCATCTTCTTCAACTTTTGGCTCATCCATATTTCCATATTCATCAAATATAACATGTGTGGTCTCCTCAAATATCAAAGTTTTTCTATTGAATACTCTATAAGATTTTCCAACACTTGAGTATCCAACAAAAATTCTTTCATCTGATTTTGAATCAAATTTTTCTAAGGCAGATTTTCCATTATTATGAATGAACACCTTGCAACCAAAAACATGCAAATGTGACAAATTTGGTGTTCTCCGTTTTAGCAACTCATAGGGTATTTTATTCAATTTAGATCTCACATTCATCCTATTCAGAATATAACATGCAGTGCTAACCTCCTCTGCACAAAAATATTTCGGAAGTGAGTAATCTGCCAATATTGCTCGGGCAGCTTTTATTAATATTCTATTTTTCCTTTCGAATATCCCATTCTGCTGAGGGGTCCTAGGTGCAGAAAAGTTGTGATCGATTCCTTTCTCCTTATAAAATTCCTCAAATTTCTCATTCTCAAATTCTCCTCCATGATCACTTAATATAGAAATAATTTCACACCCTAGTTTTCTTTGAATCCAAGTCAAAAAATTTCTAAATTCCTCAAATGATTCACTCTTATGAAATTGAAATCTAACCCATGTGAATCTCGAGTAATCATCCACAATCACAAATCTGTATACCTTCCCTCCTAGACTCACAGTTCTAACTGGTCCAAAAAGATCCATATGCAAAATCTCCAAATGTTTACTAGTTCTAAGATCCTTATTGGACTGAAAAGAAGACTTCACATGCTTCCCTAATTGACATGCATCGCAAAGGTGGTCCTTAGTAAAGTCTAGTTTAGGTATACCTCTCACTAAGTTCTTTTAGGTGATCCTCTTATGATTTTTCATACTAGAATGACTAAGTCTCCTATGCCAAAGCCATGACTCAACAGATACAATTTTCAAACAAAAAATAGTAAGAGTTTGAATGCAATTCAAATCTAGCATATAAACATTGTTTACCATTTTTCCATTCAAAACATCTTTACCATTTAGGCTTAATATGCAGCTATTAGGAAAAAATTTTACACAATAACCATTATCACATAGCTGGTTTATACTTAACAAATTATGCTTTAAGCTTTCAACTAATAACAAATTATCTATAAAAAAGTTCTTAAGATTTTCAATCATACCTGATCCAACCACCTTCTTTGTGGTATTATCTCCAAGTGTAATCTTACCTCGATTCCTGGCTCCAGCATTATAATTGTGTAGTATCTCCAGTTATATGCTTTGAACATCCACTGTCTAAGTATCATATGCTCTCATGAGATCTTGTGTGAGAGCGACCTCATAGAAATATCAAACGTTAGACCTGGGAACCCAAACATGTTTGGGTTAACCTTTTGGCAATTTATAATCAGATGCATATATGATATGTCTAGGTTTGTGTATCTTGGGTCTCCACACCAAATTAGTTTTTATCTTGAAAGTACAGGTGTGTGTTATATGTCCTAACAATCCATAATTATTACATTTGACTTTTGGAAAAGGATTCCTAAGTCTTCTACCATTTGTTTGTCTATTCGAGGATTGCATAAATTTTGGATACAAAATAGGATTAGTAAAATCTTCAAGTCTGGGTGTTATCCTATTATCCTCGAGAGCTTTTATTTTCAATTTATAAAAAAAAATAATCTCTTCCAAGACCCGATTCATATAATTTATTTTATATAATTTGCTCTCTGATTCATCCTTAGAGTTCTTAAAATCTTTCTCACATTCTGCATAGGATGATTTTAAATTCTCATAATTTTTATTCAAGTCATCAAACTCGTCAAGTAAATTCATGTGGTTGTTGTCAATTAAGGTATGATCTTTCCTAAGGATATAATGTTCCTTTTTAAGTTCTTCAAATTCTAACCTTAGACTAGCTTGCATTTTCTTTATCTTCTTACATGCTTCATGCATGTGTTCAAAAACTTCAAACAATTCATCATAAGTTAAGTCATATACCTCTTCTTGATCTGATTGATTAAGACTGTCGGCCATTAAGCACAGATTAGTGACTTCCTCTTCCTTTTCAGTCTTTGATGAATCTGAAGCTAAGTTCACCCAGAAAGCTCTTTGAAACTTCTTCCTGCCCTTCTTTACAGTTGGTTTCTCCTCTACCTTCACTTTGCTAGGAGTGGCTTTGAGTTTTGGGCATTCATGATATGACCAGGTTTCCTGTACTCATAGCAAATCACTTCATTTGAAACTTTGGCATTTCTATTAAATTTACCTCTATTCTAATGCTGGCGTCTCTTCTGCTTCCTCTTTAGAAAGCTTCTGAATTGTCTAGTCATCAATGCGACGTCATCTTCATCCTTAGGTTGTGAGCATTCACTCTCACTCTTTCACATTTAGTGCTATGTTCTTCTCCCTTCGTGGTTCACCTGCATCAATCTTTCTTTGGCCAACTCCTTGCTCATAAGCAATTAGCGAACCAAGAAGATTGTCAATAGAGTAAATGTTTAGATCTTTAGACTCTGTAATTATAGTAATTTTAGCATCATAAATAGTAGGCAAACAACAAAGAATTTTGTTAACCATTTCAGCATTCATTAGTTCCCTACCTAGTGCATGTAAAGAGGTAACTATTTGTGTGAATCTTGTGTACATATCAGAAATGGATTCATTTGATTTCAGGCGAAACAGTTCATAATCATGCAACAAGATATTAAGTCTAGATTTCTTAACCTCATTAGTCCCCTCATAATTTATACAAAGTCTATTCCATATATCCTTCTCACTTTTCCAAGTGGAAATTCGTATGTAGTATTCTAATTTTAAAGCACAAAAGAAACTATTCAAGCATTTGGCATTTAGTTGTGCTAAGTCACGTTCTTGTACTGTCCAGTCTACAAAAGGGGTTTCAACTCTAACTCCATCAACTAATCTAGTTGGTTTTATATACCCTTCCTGAACTAAGTTCCACATATGATAATCAAGTGACTGGAAAAATAAAGACATGCATATTTTCCAAAAATCAAAAGGTATATTGTCGAATAGTTGAGGTCTAATTATAGAGTAACCCTCAGGTGTATTTTGATTTTAAAATGTAGCTATCTACGTTAATCAAAAAGTAGTCTAAACTTATGATTTTGAAATAAAGCTCTAATACCACTTGTTGAAACTCGTTCAATAAGAATTTGGTTGTTAAACCTAAGCTTCTGTCCCACTGCTAACCAAGAGGGGGTGAATTGGTAATTAAAAAAAAATTAACCCTCTTAAAATTTGGAAATAAAAACTAACTTTAGTGAGTTTTATAGAAATAGATTTTTCAACAACAAGTTGTAAACTTTAAAATAAAAATAGCGGAAAAATAAAGAACACCAAATTTATAGTGGTTCGGCCAAAACCAAACCTACATCCACTCCCTGGAGGCACCCTCCGAGTATTGCACTAATACCAATAGTGACTCTCCTTTTACACCCATAGCAAGGCGGAGAAGCCTTTACAAAAATGCTTTCCACTACTACCCGGTACGGCAGAGAATCGTCGTCCCTTTACACTATCCTAGTGTTGGCAGAGAACTGTCCTTCCTTTCACACTCTCCTAGTATGGGCAGAGAACCCTTCAGCTGTGCACACTCTCCTAGTGTGGGCAGAGAACCATTCGGCTGTTCACACTCTCCAAGTGTTGACAGAGAACCGGATCACCTTGACAGATCTTCTCACAAGAAATCTTGAGAAAAGAAAGAAAAGAGTGAAATAATTCGAAATCAAAAGTATAGACACTTACCTTTAATCACCAAGTGAAGCCTTCTCTCTCCAGTAGTAAGAATATTCTTTTGAATGCTCTCTCACACTCTCTCCTTGACTCTTCTTTCAATAGGCACGAAGATCAATGGGCAAAAAGATTATGTGGTAGTTTAGTTTCGACTATTTATAGGAAAGACACAAAAAACCGTCCAAAATTATAAATTTTCAAGATCATCTCGTATGATCGTGGATCATCCTGGATGATTTTACTTAAGTGAGTTGGAAATGAACCTAATGTATATGGGTACGAAATGACTTCGTACACACACATCGTCCCGTATGAACTAGGTTCATCCGGTACGAACGGTTATTCCACAGGTCGGTTCCCAAAAACTACAGAACGACAATTAATTTTCAGAGTCGGTTCACTTCATCCTGGGTCGAAGTTAAGGTTCATCCGGATGAAAGTTTTATAGAGAGCAAATCATCCCTGGACGAATAAACTTTGTCCTGGACGATAGCAATCCAGAGAGCAACTCGTTTTGAAATGAATATACTTCATTTTTGAACAAATATTTTCCAGAGAACATTTCGTCCTGGGACGAATACACTTCATCCTGGACGATCAGGACATAGAAAAATTTCCTTCGACTCCTCTTGTTCCATTTCTCTTATGAGGAGATAACTGACTTGATCGTCCCGTACGAACAATGTTCGTCCCGTATGATTAGTACAAATTTCTCAAGATCTCCTTAAGTGTGTGTGTGTGTATTCACTCAATTACAATCACTCCCTTTCAAAACTTAATTCAAAGAAAAAAGAAACAATAAAAGTTTTAAATCCACAAAGTATCTCATGCTGAATTTGATTTGAAGTCTTTGTAGTCTGAAATTTGATTTTCCTGAAATGTTAGTACACACTAGAGCAAAAAACATTTTTCCAAAAAATATTAGGAGATAACTATACATAAAACAATAATATTTGAAATCATCAAGACTATAAAAGTTGCAAGAATGTAAAAATGCAAATAGTAACTCTCTTAACATTCACTACCTTTATCCAAAAATATCTTGGGAGAGAGTATTCACGTAACATTGCCATAGTAGCATCTACTAAAGTCGTATTTTTATTTCAACTATCTCATTCTACTGAGGAGTCCTAGGGGCAAAAAAAATTATGTTATATTCCTAGTTCTTTGTATAAACATTCAAACTTATCATTCTTAAATTCTCCAACAAACTTTGGATAGAAGATATTTTATAACCTACTTTTCTTTGAAACCAAGTGGATAACATTCTAAATTCCTTAAATGATTCACTTTTATGAGATAAGAATCTAATCCTTGTGAATCTAGAGTAATCATCGATAATTATGTATCCAAATGTTTTCTCAAGTAGGTTGGCTACACTAACAGGCCCAAATAAATCCATATGCATAATTTCAAATGGCCTAAAGGTGGTGATGTCCTTAATAGAATGAAAAAAATGTTTTGAATTATTTTCCTAATCGATAGTCATCATAAAAGTGGTCCTCAGAGAAATATAGATTGGTTATGCCTCAATCTATGTTTTTTTTAATTATTTTCCTAATTATTTTCATGCTTGCATGAAATAGTTATCTATGTTATAGCCAGGATTCATCAACAATAATTTTAAACATAACAAATTTGAATAATAAGCATAATTCAAATCAAGCACGAAAACATTATTTATTCTTTTTTCTTTTAAAATAATTTTTCCATTTAAGCTAAGAGAGAGAATAAGGTTTTCAAATTTCAACTTGCTAGTTTTTCATAAAAGAATAGCATGGAGGGGGATGACTACCAGTTATCTTTAGCCGTTAGACCTTCATCATTGAAAGTGTCATCATCGTTCCACATCAATAATGGTAGATAGCAAAATGGTAATAATTAGGATCATCGTATTAATTGATGAATCAATTTTCATAAGGATTCATTCAAGTAGAGAATATTGATGATTAGAGAAGGCATTTGTCTAGAGTCCATTTTGATTGCTCTAGTTGAATGAAAAGGCAAGAAGGTTGTTAGTTTTATCCAGTCAAAAAGTATTAGTAATCAAATTTCTTCAACAAATGTTTTGTCTGGTTTGATTTCATCTATTTTTTAGCATGGATCTTGATCTTCATTTTGGTTGAATTTAAAAGTAGATATATATATATGGGTTCAACTTCTTTGAAGGATAGTGATAATTTGGGTTTGAATAGAAAATTGACTCATAAATTTGAAGTTATTTCTACTGAGAATGTTAATACTTATCCTAATTGTCATGTTGGTGATTCTATTAATTTGGTATTACATGTAAATGATATTACCGGTAATGTATCTAAAAAAGAATTCATTATAAATGCTTGGAATAAAAATTCTCATATCAGAATTGATCCAAATTCTATAACTTCTAAAATGATTGAAGATGGGTTAGTGGTGATGCTGAATGTTGCTAAAGAATGTGCCAATATTCATGTGTTAAGGAATTCTTTTGTGTTTGTGTTAGGAAGCAATTTTCCTTTTCCTGTTTGTAGCATTGAGTTGAGACATCAATGGGGTATATTTAGAAGTTTCCAGCTATCCTCTTTGGGACTAAACTATATTTTATGTTCATTTCAGACTAATGAAGCACGAAACAAGTATTAAATTATGGACCATGCATTGTGGGAGGATTTATTATTGGGATTAATAAGTGGACACATCCTTTTCACCCAAATCAATGAAAGGTTTAACTTCTCCAATATAAATTTGATTCCCTCATCTTCCATTACAATATTGGGATGAAACAAACATAACAAACTTTGCTTTAAAAGTTGATTTTCTTATTTCACTAGATGGGAACATATTTATGTGTGGGAGAAACGATTTTGCTAGAACTTATAATGGAAGGGATATATGGAAATTTTTTTCAAAAAATTGAACATGAAAAGATTTCATCTTTTTATTATCAGTGTGGGAGGATTGGTCATAAGAAGGAAGTATGTGCTAAATCATATAATAGTTGTTGGTGTTCTTGTCCAATTGAGATTGTTAATGAAGCTGTAGCGGATGGTTATACTGGATGGATGGAGGAGATTATCTTTAGAAAAGGAAATAAAATATTACTTGAAGTGGAATATGGTCCTTTGATTCATTTTAAGTTTCCAACATTTAGAAGAAAACTAGAAAGATGTGGAGTAAATGAGATCACGAGGAGCAAATCTTTTTCTAATCCTGATTCAGGTGTGTTGATGGGAAATTCTGATAATCCTTCTGTAACAATCTTGGTAGATGTAGATAAAAAGTTGGGAGAGTGGGCTTTATCTTATCTTTTGGAAGTTCCAAGTAAGAATGATGGGAAGGGAAGGAATTATAGAACTAAGGTGTTACAACATCAGGCTCCTTGGTACAAAATAATAAATTAGATATTTTATTTGAATATACTAAAGATCCTATTATTATTGAAAATATTATATCTATTCTTACACGTGAGCCCATTGATGCGATTAATTTTATCCATGAAGATGTTATTGATCTTATAATTCTGGAAGATGGTGCTGTCCCTGAAGGTGATATCAAAGAAGATACTATTGGGATGTATTCTGGATATGATGCTAAAAAAAAAAGGATGATTTTAATTTTGTGGCTGCTAAAGTAACGTATGTTGATTAAGTTATTAAAACAAATATTACTATGGTTAATTTAAAGGATGTTGTTATTGTCATAATGCTATTATTGTTGGTACTATGGTAGGAAGAGTTATTTCCAAAGATGTTGATAATAAAGATTCAAATGTTAAGAGATGTCATAACTCTATTAATTCATGTGATGACAAATGTGGCTTGTTGAGTGTAAAACAAAGCTCGGTAAAGAACTTAAATCTTTAGGACCTACTACATAGATTCCAAGGATGAAGAAAGGTTATGTGGGGCTGAGTTTTGGGAATAGACACCTTTCTCCTTTGATTTCTTAAATGTCATCTTTAGTCTTTTGGAATTATAGAGGAGTTAAGAAGAAGGAGGCTTCTCTATATCTGAGAGAAATTGTTCATGACAATAATGTTTTTTTAAGGGTTAATTAAGACTAAGTTATCTAGCATTGATGGGAGGGAGGTCAATAGGATAATTAGTGAGGATTGGGATTTTTTTCATGATCTTGCTACAAGTTTATTTGGTGGTATCCTTATGTTATGGAAGAGATAAGAAGTTTATATGGTAGGTGAAACTTTTAATTGTATCAAGTTTAAAGAGGATAAGAAAGCAGGAAAATGATTTATATTTTCCCAAGGACTCAAGAGATGAGATGTCTTATGGCTAACAATGATGTTCAAGATGTAGGTGTGATTGGACCTAAGTTTACTTGGTGCAAAAATATGGAGGGAGCTTTAAGACTCATTGAAAGGCCTGAAAAATGTTTGTTGAATTCAACAACATTGCAAAAGGTTCCTTTGTCTATGATCAGACATCTTGCAAGAGTTTCTTCTAACCATAGTCCTATTATTTTCAAGATAAATAAAAGTTATCATTTTCATCATAAAATGATCAGATTTGAAGATACATAGAAATTTTACCTAGCTGGTTGGAACTTTGTGAGGGAAGCATGGAGAAAGTCAGATTTTGGAAAAAAAAGTAGAAGCATTTCAAAGGAAGATGAAAAGATATTTAAAAGCTCTCTACTACTAGAAAAAGAACAAGTTGAAGAATTTGACCTCTCTCAAAAAGGATCTAAAAATTAAAACTATGGATAAATAAATGAAAGAAAGCTTAAATGGTGGACTTAATTTAGAGGATCTATTGCTTCTCAATAATTTTGTTAAAGAATTAAACATTACAATGGCTCGGTTGTAACTTTGGGGAGTCAAAGAGCAAAGGCTAGGTGGATGGAAGAAGGAGATACTAATTCCAAGTTCTTTCAAGATTATGCTTTAGATAAAAGAAATAGAAATTGGATAAAACAAGGGAAAAATGCATTTTATAGTGGTTCAGTAAAACAATGACATACAACCACTCCTTAGAGTCCTCTTCAGGTATTGTACTAAACCTTTGATAACTCTCCTTTAGCTCACACAGCTAGTTAGAGAAGTCATTACAAAATCTCTTCCACCAACTTGGTATGGTAGAGGACTGTAATATTTTCACCCCCATAGAGAGGTAGATAACCTGGTATCCCTTTTCACCCTTATGGTGAAGGCAGAGAACCTGGTATCCTTTTTCACCCTCCTGCTGAAGGCTTAGAACTTGAAATCATTTTCACCCTCCAAATGAAGACACAAAACTTGTAATCCTTTTTCACCATTCTAGTGAATGTTGTGAACCTCGAATCACTTTCACCTTCCCTCATGAAATAGACTTATCAGGTCGTTTGCAGCAAAGAGGTCTTCTTCCAAAAGCTTTCCTAAAGAAAAATCTTGACAAATGGGGGAACTCAGGAATAAGTTGACCGGAGCAACCATGTGGAACCCACTCTCACACTTCCTTAAAACTCATAATGAACTTCTCCCTCTATTACAAACTCCACCTTTTCTCTCCCAAGTTCTAGGCTCTCTCTTCAGGCTTTCTTCAGAAGAAAATAACTCAATAAATGCCAAAAAGATTGTTATAAAGTCTTATGAGAAAGCTTAAATAGAGGAATTCACCCTTAAAATTAAATTTAGCCAACCTTCAAAATTCAATTCAGTAGTAATAATTCGTATAGTACAATCCTAGGATCATACAATACGATACCCAAAATTTAACCTATTAGTACTGCATGATCACTAGTTAGTATAATATGATTAGTTCAAATTTTCATTGTTTGTATTTTACGATGTCATGTTAGTATAGTACGATTAGTTTAATTTTGCATGTTAGTACTATATAATTAGCATTTAGTACAATACAATATATTCAGATCATAATGTATGAATGAATAGTAATATAATATAATTATAAATAATGGGCTGTAGAGAAAACTAATGAGATTAATAGTTTATGATTTAAACTTTAGTATTCAAGTAGGAGTTATACTAAAAATGGTGTAGGTATGATTATAAATAATCGTTTAATGGATAATATAGAAATTAATAGAGCTTGAGATAAAATTATAGCTTTAAAAATAATTATTAATGCTAAGATTATTAATATTATATGTACTTATACTCCTCTAGTAAGTTTGGATATGTGTTAAAAATAAAAATTTTAGAATGACTAAGAAAAATTATTATTAAAGATACTTATTGAAGAAAGAGTTTTTATTTGAGTAGATTTAAATGGATATGTTAGTAGAGAAGTTATGATTTTAAAAGTATTTTTGGTGGCTGTGAGTTCCAGCAACTAATAAATTTGATAGGACAATATTTGTTTTTTTCCCTAGCTTATGATTATGTAATTGCTAACACCTTATCTAAGAAGGAGAGGTGTATTTCACCAGTTAGAAGACTAAATATAGTAAATCTTATAATGATTATTTCCTTATAAGAAATAATTGATCATTTAGATTGTAATGATAGTAATGTAAGTTCAAGTGAATGTTTATGTACTCAGCGTTACTTATTAATTTTGGACATTAAGATGAAGGGGTATAATATGAAAAATTAAGTAAAATATTTTCCTAATATACGATGAACGTACTTAAAGAACGATAATAATTTTTTTTTTTTTGAGGTAAGATTCAAGATTTTAAGATTTTAACTATGCACGAGGAAACTAATGTTAAATGAAAAAAGTAGTTAGTCCTATTAAGAATGTTGCAAAAGATGGACTTGAAAAATAAATGTAAAAGCTCCTTATAGAAAAAATAGTTGTTATTTAAATCAAAATGTGCAAGAAAAAACTAAAAGTATAAATAATTTTCTTTTTAGATATATAAGCTTAGAAAATTTGGAAATATATAAAGCGGTGCATAAGAAGTATAAGAAAATGCTATACAAGGTCAAAATTTTAGCATTTAATGATTTATATATTATATTAGATATTAAGGAGGGAAAAAGATGTATGTATAAGTTAGCCAAAAAAAAAAAAAGATAGAAGAGGTAAGGATTTTGTTCAAGTGGAGTGCACTAAGTCTTAAGATTAAAAAGTGCTTTTATTAGATGAGGATATTCACCAAAGGTGGATGAGATATAATGATAAATTTTATAATGAAGATTATGATAATAAGATTGACTTTAGTAACCTTAGAACACAAAATGAAAATGGAGATTTTTGTTTTTATTGTTGTATTAGTAAAATTGAAGTTAGAGAGGATTTAAAGGAAATGAAGAGTGGAAAAACTGTCGAAAGTCATGATATTTTATTAGAGGTGTGGAAATGCTTAGGCGATAGAAAGAGATTCATTGCTTACAAAACATTTCATTATTATTTTATAGTCTAAAAAGATGCCAGATGACTGAAGGTTGTGTTTGTTCCTATTTTTAACAATAAAGGTGATGCACACGAGTGCGTGAATTATAGTGGAATTAAGTTAATGCGTCATGCTTTAAAACTAGAGGAGAGAGTTATTGAACATAGATTACGACATGATACTAATGTTTCTCAAAATCAATTTGGATTCATGCTGGGTAGGTCTACTATGGATGCTATATATTTATTGAGAGGTTTGATGGAGAAGTATAGAGATAATAAGGAAGATCTACATATGATATTTATTGTTTTAGAAAAAAAAAAAAAAAAACATATGATAAAGTTCCAAGAGAAGTGCTATGGAGAGTTATAGAAAAGAAAAGGGTTAATAATATTTATATTCAAGTCATTAAGGATACGTATGCAAGAGTTGTTACTTGTGTTCAAACACAAGATGGTTTGACCAAGTATTTTCCTATTTTAGTTGGAGTACATTAAGGATTATCATTAAGCCCATATCTTTTTTTGCTTTTAGTCGTGGATGTTTTTACTAGACATTTGCAAGAGGATGTAACCTGCGGTATGCCTTTTGCTAATGATATTTTCTTGTTGATAAGAACGGAGAGGAAGTTGATGATAAACTTTAATTATGGATGTTAATATTAGAGTTTAAAGGTTTTTTTATTAGAGTAGATCAAAAATCGAACTCAAGGAGTGTAATTTTAGCAATAATATATCTAGTTGGAAAATTGTGACTTTGGGCAATCAAATTATTAATAACAATACATGTTTTAGATATCTCGAGTCTATTGTTTAGTGTGATGGTGAAATAAATAGAGATATTATTAGTAGAATTCATGGTGGATGGTTGAAGTAGAGGAATGCATCGGACCTATTGTGTGATAGAAAAGTCATACTGGCGTGACTTCATAGATTATAGGCCAAATTGACCATTAACATTGCATGAACAGACTTTATTTATCTTGAATAATCAGAATTTTTTTTATATTTGAATTTACAGCAGTTAAATTATTAATTTCAATCGTAGCTAAATTAAGATAAAAAATAAGTTGCCCAGCAATTTTCTCTCTCCAATCAGCCCTACTCACTGGTCAGCCATGCCCACGAATGTGCCTAACTTCCACAATTTTTTATTTAGAATAAAACTCTTTAATTTTAGCTTTCCCTTCGGCTTTTCTTTTAGCACTTGCTTGGCAGACAGACAACTAGTGGAAATATTTTATTTAAGTTCCTCCATTACTCATTTTATAGCCTTACTTATTTTATTTTGCATGTTTTTTATAAGATATACATGGAATCGCATTTTGTCTGATAGCCAATTCTTTAAATCCTGCAGATTAATTTATAAAGGGTGATTACGTTAGATTTTTGTGCTATCTACCACGTGCAAGTTTTTAATGCTCACATCACTTCGAAGTGGGCATTGATATTATTTCGTGAGAGGTCAGAAGCAATAAGTTCTTAATTACCAAGTTTTTATATTCACAAGATAACTAAGAACACTTCACGAAAGTTCACTGAATATGAACTTTACTCTCCGTTACTTTTAATTACTTACTGAATTTATTTTTTTATTACTATTTTGTTTAGTGTACCATTTACAAGTTGGAGAAGATCCTCTCTTAATTCTTGCATTCCTAACCGTCCTTCAATATTTAGAAGCAATATTACGATTCGGAAAGGAAGAGGGATTTTGAAGAAATCACCATGTCAATCTAGCCCTACGGACCAATCTTATTCACAACTTAATGAATACCCATTCCACCAAGACATATGGGTTTACAAAGCTCCTCCCAAGACACATAATATATCCCATGTCTTCCCTTATCCTTATCCCAAATAAAATTCATGTAAAGCTTATCAAAATCCTTTAATGAACCCTTAGGCACTAATGAATGGGTTGTTAAAAACATAGGAATTGTTGAAAAAGAGGATTTTATAAGCAATATCCTTTCAACCAATGATAAGTATCTATTTCCCCAAGCATTTAACTTTTCTAATGAATGGTCCATAATGATTTGAAAATTTGATCTCATCAATCTCCTCAACACCATCTTTACTTTAAAGTAATTCATTTCTTTCATAACTTTAAATGCAAGAGTTTTGGCAATATTTTTCTTTCTTCTTACATCAACTGATTTCCCAAAAAATAATTGAGATTTACTTTTATTTACCCATCTTCCCGTCCATCCACAAAAATCCTTAACAACTTGTTTAAAAACTTCAGCAAATTTAATAAATGCAATTGAAAAGATAAAAACATCATTAGAATATAACATATAACAAATCTTATCATCATGAGGAGAAAGCTTTATACCCAAATCAACACCTCTCTGTTGAATTTAATTTGGCAATAAATGGGAACACATAATAAGAAGATAACGAGACAAGGGACATCCTTGTTTAAATTCACTTTCATCCTTAATCCAACTAGAATTCCTTTCATTGATCAGAATGGAAAATATGGCCTCTTGCACACATGCCATAATAAGTTTTGGGAATTTGAAAGGATAGCCAAACAATTTTAGAGCTTTATATAATGTTGGCCAACACATGTTATCATAAGCCTGCTCCATATCTAGCTTGACTGCCATAAATATTTTCATTGAGTTTGAAAATATGAATTTATGAAAAATTTCTTGAGTCAAAAAATAATGGTCAGACATCGATCTTCCCAAAATAAAAGAATCTTATTCTTCAGTAACCATCTTAGGAAGACACCCTTTCAATCTATTTATACATATTTTAGCTACCACTTTATAAATAGTTTAACAAACACTTATAGGTCTAAAGTTTGAATGATAAATCAGATTTTACATTTTGGAATTAATATAATTAATGTATCTTTCCATACATCATGCATCACTCCAGTTTTAAAAAAGCATTCTTTGGCATTCCTTGTTTCTTCTTTAACAATGAGCCAAAGAATTTGAGGAAAGTAGCTATAATACCATCTAACCCAGGTTATTTGTTATTACCCAACCTTTTTACTACCGCACTAAATTCTTCTTTATTGAAATCAACATCTAGCATCTCTTTTAGCAATGTCAATTTTTTGTCCTTCATTCAACTCAGGCCAATCTGCCAAATTTCACTTCTTATTTTGTCATTTTTGTTTGAAGAACTTAACAAAATAGAATCAATTTGTTCTTACTCTTCCTCGAGTACATCACACTCATATTCTAGTGTATTTATTCAAAAAAAAATTATGATTTATTTTCTGAAAATTGCATGTTGAAAAATGTGTGGTTAATGTTATATTGAGTTGATTAAATTATCATCACCATTATTGTAATTGTTGTTAAGTTTATTAGATTTTGCATCGGAAGATCAAATAATTTATTTTAAGTTATTAAAATATTTAAATTATTTTTTTGTACTAAAGAAATTTTTAAATAACTAATTCACACCCCCCTCCTCTTCTTAGTCTACCTACCCCTGAACTTTCAGAAAGTGCCTCCTACCTTTCATCGTTCTGCCTCAAAAAATAAATGTTTATAATTGATCCACTCTCGATTGAAATTTTCACATCACTACTTTCGTATCACTCTTAGAAATAATATAAAATTTCTATCATTATTTAATCGAGAGTATCCATAGGAAGCTTAATCTACCTATCTTGTAATTTACTATGAAAGCATGCCTATGTAGGAGATATAAGACCACAGATAAAATAAACTAGAGCCTACTTTGTTCTTAAATAGGACAGGTAAAATATTATTATTTTGGGAAAATTAAAATTAAAAGGTGATCATTATAATCACATTCTAACCATGTTTACTAATTGATATTTTCTTTCTCCAATGAGATATATCATTTTTTAACATGCCTTTGAATATGAATTAATCATAGTACATCTAGATTATTTTAGCTAAATGTATGATTGAACAATATTTTGTTCCTTCATGGTTATATTTAGTTCTTTTTTGAATTTGACGACGATAATCGTGATGAAGTTATAATTATGTAATTTGAACTCATTAGAGAACAATATTTCCATCTTTTGAGGTGATATACCATTTATGATGATGTATTCAAAACAAAAAAATTAAAAAAAGTCTATATTTAAAATTTTCCAAAATTATAATTGCAATTGATTTGCATGATTCTCCATAAAACAGACTTGATGGGCTTTTAGGCTAGTATTACATTGGATCAAGGCATTATTGGTGAACTGACGATCCCTTATGGGAAGGGATGGAATATTGTGGTGGTGTATGCCAATAAGGACTATCATGTGGGATGGCTTCTTTGGAAGGCTGTTAGTGAGGGAATTAGTTGGAATGCTCCAACTATGGTTGGCCGTGATTTCAATAGTATCCATAACAAGGGTGATATTAAGGGGGGTATGGGATTCTGATACTCTCAAGGCATTCAAGAAATGGAATACTTTATGGCGTTCAATGACCTCCATGATTTGGGTTTCTTTGGACCCAAATTCATCTATTGTATGACTGTCGACCTACGGGCCAATCTTCTTGTCAGCAGGAAGAGCTGAAGGATAAAGTCAAAGAGTTGAATTCTACTTTGGGCAAATTATTGGGAAGGTGATTCCAACTCCCACTTCATTCACTCAGTGGCTTCTCCGAGGAGGAGAAGTAACCGTATTAGCTTCATTAATTCCCCATCAGATGAGAATGTGAGGGACCCGTCGGCTATCTGAGAAAATTCAGTTTTTTTCAGGCCAACTGGTCTGCTCGTGGCATCTCCACTAAAGATTAGCCAGAATTATTTGACAATAGAAAGCAAGATGATTTTGGACACAGCCTGTTGGAGGCTGATTTCACTAAACTTGAGCACAACGACGCTGTTACAGATATGAGAAATAACCGGTCCCGTGACCTTGATGAGATTTAGCGTCATTCATTGCATTTTACTAGGAAATTATGAAAAAGATGCATGGGTTGCTATCATTTCTTTCTTTGATACAGCAGTTATGCCCTCCTACTCGAAAAACACTCATGTAGTGGTGCTGCCGAAAGTTAAAGTAGCCAGCTCGCCTACTAAGTTTATGATGAAGTTCAACTCCTTGATCTCTTACCTGCAATCAAAATCAATACTAGAAAGAAGCATACAAGCAAAGCAGAGAGTAAAGGTTACTGTTCATCTTAATTATCTCCGATGATCAACAGAGAATACATCATGGCTATATAAAGAGCCAGTTCGATAGAGATCAAAGACAGAGATTAAAGAGCAGAAAATGTATGGTGAAGATGCAACAGGTACAGAGGGATATCAGAGTAGTGGAGACGGTAAGTGGATATGCAAGCTGACTTATGTATAAGTAAACCGCTCTTTATCGATTCTCCTTATCAGTTTAGACCCATCATCATTTCCGATACCATCTATAAGATTGCTGCTGAAATGTTAGTGAATAAATTGAAACCTTTGTTCCAGGCCATTCCTGTTGAATTCACCGGACCAAGACCAAACGCAGAAAAAAGCAGAGGATAAAGAAAACTGTATTTTCATTATTCTAAACAGAGGTGTACAGAGGTCTATATATAGAATAACATGATAAGAAATAACACAGGCCTATTCTAAGTGACTCTAGTGGCGAATGAATAGTTGCCACGTGTAATATGGCTAATAGCCCCCCTCAAACTTGCGGTTGCAAGGCTGCTGTGAGTTTGTTTGCCATTAGTTGAAACCTGGTTGTAGGAAGATGTTTGGTGAAGAAGTCGGCTAATTGATCAGCGGAACAGATGTAGTGAACGGTGATAATTTTGTTCCGAATATGTTCTCGAATGAAATGGCAGTCAACTTCGATGTGTTTGGTCCTGGCATGGAAGACTGGATTGTTGGCGAGTGCGATGGCCGAGGTGGTTTCGCAGTATATGACGGTGGGTTTGTTTTGAGGGATATGAAAGTCTTCAAGTAGCTGCCGAAGCCATATGATTTCGGCTGTGGCGGAAGCAAGAGCGCGGTATTCCGCCTCTGTAGATGAGCGAGCGATGGTATTCTGTTTCTTAACTTGCCATGATATGAGTGATCTTCCCATGAAATGGCAATGCCCAGAGATAGACTTTCGGTCAAGCGAATTGCTTGCCCAGTCGGCGTCGACATAACCGCGTAGCGTGAGGTCCTGCGAGTGTAATTGGATGCCGGTGTTTGTGGTGCCGTTGATGAACCGAAGAAGACGTTTGAGTACGTCGAAATGCTGATTGAGTGGATGTTGCATATGCTGGCATAATTGGTGAACAGCGAACTGAATATTCGGCCTCGTCAGAGTGAGATATTATAGAGAACTGATTAGGTGTCTGTATAGTTGAGGATTGGAGAAGGGCTCTTGAGAGGTGGATGATGTTGTAATCTTGCAAGAGACTGGAGTAGAGACCGGCTTGGATTGAGTCATCCCAGCACGTTCGACGATAGCTTTGGCGTAGTGCTGTTGGTGTAATAGAATTCCTGAGTTGGTTTTGACGGCATGGATACCCAGAAATTGGTTGAGGGAGCCAAGATTCCGCATCTGAAAAGAAGAATGTAAGTTAGACAAGAGTTTATTAATTTCGGATTGAGAATTACCTGTGAGTAGAATGTCGTCAACATAAATGAGTATGTAGAGCCGAGTGTCACCAGATTTATAGGTGAGTAGAGAGGGATCTGAATTGCTGATTTTGAAGCCGAGTTTGATGAGGTGGTTGGATAATGTAGCATACCATTCCCTCGGCGATTGTTTTAAACCATATAGTGCTTTCTTGAGCTTGCAGACATAGTGCGGATAGGTGAAATCTTGAAATCCCGGAGGTTGTTTCATAAATATGAGATCGGAGAGGTTACCGTGTAGGAACGCGTTGGATACGTCTAGTTGTTGGATGTCCCACTGGTGGTGTAAAGCAATGAGTATGAAGACCCGAATGGTACTGATTTTGGCGACGGGGCTGAAAGTTTTGGTGTAGTCAAGGCCGTGTTCTTGGTCGTACTCTTTTGCGACGAGTCGAGCTTTGTATATGTGGATTGAACCGTCCGCATTGAATTTGAGTCGAAACGTCCATTTAGATCCGAGGACGATTTGATTAGGATGCGGTGGTACTAGTTCCCATGTTCCTTGAGCCATGAGTGCTTGAAATTCGTGAGACATTGCGGTTTGCCAGTGCTCGGATTTGGCTGCTTGAAGATAAGTAGTAGGCTCGATGTGTTGAGCGGAGTGAGCTAGATTGAAGACTTTCTTGGGTTTTGAAATGCCGTGACGCAGCCGGGTTGCCATGGGATGGGTGGACGTGGGTATAATGGACGAAGTGTGTTCCGGTTGAGATGGACTCGGGTGAGGAGACGAGCAAGTTGAAGTAGTGACTTCTGTTGAATTGTTGTTGGTGGTTTGAGATGCCGGAGTTGTGTAATTACTATGGGATGATATATGATGTGTGCTGTGCTGAGGAGTACACGAGGAGGATTGTGGAACGAGTAGCTATGGTGGTGTGTAGAGATTAGCGGTGGAGTTGATTGAATTGGGTGGGTACTGTGAAGCAAACGAAAATATGGATTCATCGAATATAACATGGCAAGAGGTATAGACTTGGTTAGATATTGGGTCAAGGCATCTGTACCCTTTCTGTGAGGAAGGGTGCCCGATGAAAACACAAGGTTTAGAGACAGGTGAAAGTTTATTTGAGGATTGTGGCTTAAGCCACGGGTAACAAAGAGTTCCAAATATCCAAAGGGGGTTGTAATCAGGTGTTTGTTTGTATAGAAGTTCATATGGTGATTTGGATTGAGTATTCCGAGAAGGCATGCGATTAAGGAGATGATTTGCTGTTAGCAGAGCGTCCACCCAATGATGTTGCGGTACCGAGGCTTGAAGTAGCAAAGTTCTGGTTGTTTCAATTAGGTGGCGGTGTTTTCATTCGGCGACACCATTTTGGGATGGGGTGTACGGACATGTTGTTTGATGAATAATCCCTGTCGAGTTGCAGTATGTTTTGAACTTGTTGTTGATGTATTCCCCTCCGTTGTCGGTGCGAAGTATACGAATCTTTTTATTAAATTGACGATATATAAGCTGAGAAAAATCAAGAAACTTAGTAAAAATTTCAGACTTATAAACTAAAGGAAAGATCCATGTGACTTTAGTAAAATCATCAATGAAAGATACATAGTAGCGAAATACGGTTAGATAGACCACGGCAAACGGTCCCCATACATCGGAATGCACTAAACAGAATGGGAAAGTAGAAGCAGTTTGAGATGGCGGCTTATGTAGCCGATGGCTTTTAGCCATTTTACAAGAATTACAGGTGTTTAACTTGCTAGGAATAACAATGTCGTTGTGACTTCTGGTTAGTAGCCGAAGAGTTTGAATGGAAGGATGGCCTAGTCTGCGGTGCCATAAATCTGGTATGTGCTGAACAGAGAGAAGAGCAAGTTGTTTGTTGGAATGGCCAGCGGCTTTAAGAGGGTACAGGCCGTCAATAACAGGACCCGTGAGAAGAAGCCGGTGGTTCGTCCGATCCTTAATTTCATAGCCGTTTGATGAGAAGGTAATCAGATAGTTGTTTCCAGTAGTAAGCTTATGGACAGATATAAGATTAAACGCAAGATTCGGTACGAGATTTAGATTTGCTAGTTGGAGACTACCTGATGGTGTCGGCAAGATACCTTTACCAGTGTTTTGAATGGGAAGCTGTTGCCCATTGCCGAGAACGATTTGGTTTGATCCTTGATATGGTTGTGATTGTTGTAGCTGCGTAGGATCGGAGGTCAGATGAGCGGAGGCTCCGCTATCAAGAAACCATTCATTAGAGCTGACTTGAGAAGGAGAAGTGAACAGCGCTGACGTAGGTTCGGTGTTGTAGTCCTCGTTGTGACGATGCCAGCATTTTATGGCTGAGTGACCGAATTTTCCGCAGATTTGACACGTAATTTGTGGTCTAGGTGGCTTGGTGTTGCGGTTTGTGGTGGTATTGTAGTTGGGACGATTGAATGATCTCCCACGAGTCGAGGAAGAACGACCGCGGCCACGTCAGCGGCTGGCTACCAAAGCTGTGGAGTTGCCATTGAGCTGAAGGGATCGGAGGTCTTTGGATGTTTCGTGCGCCTGGTTCAGTTCCTCACTGCATAATAGAGTATAAAGTTCGTCAAGGCTTACCGACCGGAGATTGGTACTAATGGCGGACTTGAAGGCTTGGTAACTATTGGGGAGGCCGTTGAGTGTATAGTGTATAATATCTTCGACCTCGACGGGTGCACCTGCTGTGGCTAGAGCGTCCACCTTAGTTTTGACTTCAAGGAGGTATTGAGTCATGGAGTTTTCTTTCATGGAAAGAAAGTGGAGTTCATTTTTCAGTTGACTGATTCTTGATCTTGTGCAAGATTGGAGCCTAAGATCAAGGGTTTTCCATATGTCGACGCAGTGGTCTAAAGAAAGAACATAGGGAAGTATAGTCGGGGTGATTACGAAGTAGAGGGCGGCTGCAAGATTTTGATCTATGAGTACCCAGGTATCGTGTACCGGGCTTTTGACGGTTTGGCCAGAAGTATCAGAGATGAGAGGTGGCGGGCAGCTGGTAGATCCAGTTAGGAATCCTTCATCACGAAACAGTTTTACGACCTGTGATCGCCAGAGGGCATGGTTGTCGGAGGTGAGAGGTTGCGTGATAACATTCTTGATTGTTTGCATCAAGAATTTAAGCGAAGATGGGATAGCAGTAGTAGAGAAATGATCTTGAAGATTGGCGGAGATGTCCGCTGGTGCTGGAGATGGAGGAGAGGTGGAGGTGGCCATTGATGTAGCTGTTGTTTGAGCCATTCAAAGAACCGACGGATGCTTTAGGCTCTTGATACCATGTTGAATTCACCGGACCAAGATCAAACGCAGAAAGAAACAGAGGATAAAGAAAACTGTATTTTCATTATTCTAAACGGAGGTGTACAGAGGTCTATATATAGAATAACATGATAAGAAATAACACAGGCCTATTCTAAGTGACTCTAGTGGCAAATGAACAGTTGCCACGTGTAATATGGCTAAAAATTCCATCTCCCACCACTAATTACTAGCCCAAGAATTTATCAACAATTTAAGCATTCCACTGCCAAGGATGGGCTTATGGCGCTTAAAGTTGATATTGTACAGGAATATGATAGTATGAGTAGGAAAAACTTACACTGTGATGTCAAGAATGGGGTTCTAGAGAGGTTTTTGTAGAGGATTGTTAGCTTCTTTAATAACTCATGTTTTACCCTCCTAAATAGTAGTAGAATCGATTGGATCAAAGCCCAAAAAGGTTTCCATCATTGGTGTCCCCTCTAACCCTACTTGTTTATACTTTATTCTGAGCTGCTCACAAAGACCCTTTATATTAGAACCAATCACCTGGGAATTCAGCTAACCTCTCAAGCTCCTAGAGTCTCCCAGCTAGGCATTCTTCTTTCCCTTAATCACAAAGTGGCAGTTGATTTCACAAGCCTGATGTGCCATATTCGTGAAAGTCTTAACACTTTGGGGATGGAGGTTCCTCTCCATCGCTGAATGTATCACCTTAATTCAGTCTTCACTTACTTCTTATGCCTATGTTCCAGATGACACACACCTTGGTCCCCAAATGTGTTTTGCTTGAAATTGAAAAGCTCTGCCATTTCTTCCTATGGTATAAAGACTCCAATAACCGTGGCATTCACTATGTTGGATGGGATGAATTCTGCTATCCGACTAAGCTTGGAGGCTTAGGCTTCCACTCTTCTGTCAAATGTCTTGGTCCTCTCAGAGCTCGATTAGCCTGGTTCCTTATGTATCAGTCGAATGCTCTTTTTGGTAAATGCTTAGGGGTGAAATATGGAAATAACCTGTGGAGCATCTCTATTCAGAGGGGCACTTCCCATACCTACCAAGTGATCATTGATGGGGCTCAGGCTCTTCAGCCCCTCCTCTGGTGGTGAATTGCCAATGAGTAACAAATCCATATCTTGGGAGACCGAGATCTTGGATCAAAACCGCTGCTAAAGTCTTTCCAGCGAATGTAGATACAGCGGATTTACAGCGGTTCCTAAACATCTGCAAATAAAATAGTAGGTGTTTAAACCGCTGCAGTCGATCCTAAAAAGTGCCGTGAAAGCCTAATTTATTAGTAGTGCCTGTTATGTTTGCTGACCTTCTGCAATGTACACGAGCTGAACTCCCTTCAGATTGCAAACTTACTTTGATTGGATGGCATCTTGGACCCTTTGTCCCTTGCAAGAGTGTTCGGTCAACCTCTTATTTAACATATTCTGCAAATTCAGATCCACCCGCAGCTGGTTGAGGACACTTCCTGTAACCCTTAGCTTAAAAAACTGCAGTTCCACCCTCGTGAAGAAGGATTTTTTGGTGGCGCTACAGGACTCTACCCCTATGGAGGATTGGCTTTGCAAGCGCGGGTTAGCTGATTAAAATCTATGCATATGGAATTGTCAGGAAACTCAAAATGCTGAATATGTGGCAATTTGGTGTGAGAAATTAATTGTTGCTTTGGACTGTCTGAACTCTTTGGGGGCTCCCGATGCCTAAACTGAATTCCTGGGATGATCTTATCTACCAATTAGAGACTGTTGCTTCCAATAATCCAGTCATAGGTTGCATTTACTGCAGCACAATCTACCATGTTTAGAGAGCTAGAAACACTTTCAAAACTGGAAGATCATTTGGTACGCCAACTGTTCTTGCTGCTACAATCCTGGCCAGCTCTATTCTCCCCCACCGTCACCCTCTATCAGGGCACGGGGACACCAATCAGCCTATTGGGCTACCATCTCAAATACTTTGGTGCCCCCGCCCTCAGGATTGAATCAAGGTTAACGTGGATGCAGCTCTTTACCCCGCTAACCGTGTCGAGCTTGGTGCAGTGATTAGTAACCATAATGGGAAGTTGGTGGTTGCTTTTGGGAGAATAATTCAGCACTGTGACTAAATGAATGGATGTTTTACTAAGCAAGCTTGATTATGGTGGGTGATAATACCAATGTGATCCAGTGGCTTTAACTCACTCTGGGCAATCAAGATAGAGATGACATGCAAAGATTGAAGCTGGACTTCTCTTTTTTGAGCAATATTAAACAAGTTTTTTTTCGCTTTATACCTAGATCTAACAAAATAGTTGATAATGTTTGTGCAACCT
Organism: Dendrobium huoshanense; assembly: GCA_016618105.1. Taxonomy (NCBI): domain Eukaryota; kingdom Viridiplantae; phylum Streptophyta; class Magnoliopsida; order Asparagales; family Orchidaceae; genus Dendrobium; species Dendrobium huoshanense. The sequence goes on from CM028342.1 coordinate 28,151,494, forward strand.
TTGCTGTTTTTGATAGCTTTGATTGGAAAAATGTAAATCATAGAACACTACCCTCCTCTTTTTATCTCTTTTGATGGAGGACAGTGATAGGATACCTCATTTTGGGGTATAGTTTCCCTTTTTGTGTTTTCCTTCTTTTAACTAATGCAAATACAATTTTAAGGAAAAATAAATACTAGCTATTGTATTTGCTTCAGATAAATTTTGATCTTATTTTATTGGCACAAAGTTATTGCATATATAGATAATTCTACCAACAAATTTCTTTAGACAAAAAAATATATCAAACCTAGATTGGTTAGGTGGATTGTTTTGTTGCAAGAATTTGATGTCAAAAGTTTATATAAAAAAAGTACTGAAAATCAAATTGCTGATCATCATTCAAAGAACATGCATTTATTGAAATTAATATCAACAATTTTTTTTCCTATTGAGCAACAATTTGCTTTGTATTTGAGTTAGATTGCCTTGTTATAATGATATTGTCAATTATATTATTAGTGGTGAGATTCCTTTTGATTTATTTTCTACTAAAAAAATAAAAATAAAAGAACATGTTGCTAAATACTAATTTTGGGATGAGCCATATCTATTTAAAACTTGTAATGATCAAATCTTTAGAAGATGTATCTCTGAGGATGAATTAGAATCGATAATTAGGAAATGTCATAACTCATATTATGGGGGCATTTTGGAGATTTTAGAGCTACTTCTAAGGTACTCCAATCAAAATTTTATTGGCCTACATTATATAAAAAGGTTAATGAATATGTTAAGAAATGTAGTCAATATTAAAGGAAATGCAACAATTCTAAATAAAATGAAATGCCCTAAAGTTATATTTTTGAAATTGAGTTGTTTGATGTTTGTGGGTTAATTTTTATGAGACCATTTTTTTAATCCCAAGGATGCAAATATATTTTGAATGTTGTTAACTATGTGTCTAAACAGATTGAAGGATAGGCAACCCCTAGATCTGATGATCAAGTTCTGCTTAAATTTTTTTAAGAAACATATTTTATCCTCATTTCAAAAATGCCTAGAGTATTAATTATTTATTAGGGCAGTCATTTATGTAATAATAAAATAGAAGAAACACTTGTTAAATATGGTATTCATCATATGATTGCAACAACATATCTTCCCCAAATTAGTGGCCAAGCTAAAATAAATAATAGGGAGATAAAAAGAATCTTGAAAAAATTGTAAGCTCTGATAGGAAAGATTTGGCTATTATACTAGATGATTGATGCATTATGGGCATAGAGAACTGCTTTTAAAATTTGTAATGGAATTTATCCCTATAATTTAGTCTTTTGAATATCTTGTCGTCTTCCTTTTTTTTTTAAATAAAACCCAATGACGGGCCTACGTTTTTATATCAAAAAAGAGGTACGAAGTCCTTAAAGGGGCCTTTAGCTCGCTATTATTATGAAGAGCTACAAGAAAAGTCAAAAAAATATACTAAGAGCTGGATATCTCTACTAAGCACAATAACAAAGCACCATAATAACATTATAGAAGCCAAAAAAGTAAGGAATAAATTGATCACATTCAGCACCGCCTTTCCAATCATAGTCGGCTCCTGCACAAAACGAGAGCGAGTTTCCAAAAACCCTGAAAGACAGGCCTGCAAGGACACTAAACAAAAAATTTAATAACAGAGATAATATAATAAAAAAATTAACAAAGTTAAGCCCATAGATCAACCTCCATACTAAGAAAAAGTTTTGTAGATTTATATAAAAGAAAGTGAGAATGATATTAAAATAGCCTTTGTACTCCCTATTGATATAAGCAAATAGCAGCACTATATGATTGACAACGCACACAAAAACACAACATAAGCCGACCTTGCAACCAAAGAGTAAATTTTATGATGCAACCCATCATTAAACCACAAAGGTAAATCACAAGGCTTATCCAATAAAGAGGCAAACCTGTTGTTAAAAGAGTTAACATATAAATTAAAATTATCAAAAAGAGTATACATAAAATCAGAAAAGGAGCTGATGATATGATAACTCTTGCCCACCTCCAATAGCTACCAGTCCAATACCAAAGAACCCCCATAATTAAGCCATGGATGATATAATTCCAATCTTCCAGAAAACCAAAATGATTAGCCTCAGCAAAAGGATTCAAGTTAGCCACAAAACTGCAGTCATAAGTGGGAGCATAGCTCAGGTGTGTAGTCTGGACCATCCTTATATAAACCCAAAAACCACTGAAATCTAATCCCAGGTGTAGCCAAACCAAAGAAGAATAGGAAAATAACATATGAATAATCAGGGAGATAAATGCAAATAGGATTATGAAACCCAAAAAGCCACCGACACAAAAACCCCCAACCCAGCAATCCCAAGTGTAAAGTAGTTCCACATTCTGGACAAAAGGGTAGAACACACCCGTATATGTGTTAGCACAACCAGGATGCCCCACGGGAAAGAGGAAAGAATGAAGCAAAGTCGAGTACCCAATAAGACTCCACCTTAAGGAAAAGAGAGAATCAATAAGGGGTTAATTCAACAAAATAAAAATTCCAATCATTTCTAACACTCAACCACCCACAACAGTTGAGCACCACCAGAAAAATAGAAACAAGATAATCACACTGAAATAAATTATCGACATAGTAATAGCAATGAAACAAGACTTTACCAACTCGCAAAGAATCAAACTTCCCAGCATAACAAAAAGGGATATAGAAAACAGTCCAACAAAAGTCATTAGAGTACCAGATGATTAAAAAAGCAACTAAAGACACAACAAGCCAAGAACTCAAGGGAAAACTTAAAAATAAACAACAGCTGAACAACATAAAAAAATAATAAACAAAACCAAGGGCAACGAGATCGAATGACCAATAATTCATCTGAACATAGGGGAAAACCAAATGGTCTAATCTAGCCAAGCCTTTAATCTCTTTAGGAAGAGATTGCTCATAGTATTCAATAAAGCCAGGCAAATTGCAACCCTTTTTAGCTAAAGAATCGACAACAACATTTCTAGAATAAGTAATGAAGGAAAGTCAATACTTAATATCTCTTATCATATAGAAATTAGAAAGATTGGGAGAATTTTTATGTTCGAGATAATGGATCAAAAGAAAATGATCAACTTTAATCCAGATATTAGTAATGCCAAGGAAGATGCATAATTGGATGCAAAAAAGAAGACTCTCGATTTTAGCTTGAATAGCATTATTAGCAATGGAGGGTCCCGCAAAGGCCACAATAACAAAACCATTATAATCCTGAATAGTACAAGCACAACCCACATTTAAATTATTCCTCGAGCCATTAGTATTAAGTTTTAAACCTCTCTCCAAAGGCTTTCAGCAATAAATGATCCTATCTTTACAACCAGCATATAGGGAGTTAAAGTCATACCAAACTCACTAGCCACATGTAGACAACTTTTAAAAGAACCAGCCTTTAATAGCTTAGCATCAAATAGCTGATAAATTTTATTTTTATCGTCTTCCTACAAATTTTGAACAAAAAGAATTTAGGGTTATGAAGGAATTGAACTGGAGCGGAAGAAAGAAGGAAAATACAATTCATCAAGTAGGAAGAACTTAGAAATGAAGCTTATAAAAAGTTAAGAGTTTTAAAGATAAAATAAAAAAATGGCATGACCATTAGCATCTTAAGAAAGAATTTACCCCTACACAAGAGGTTTTGTTTTTGTAACTCTAGATTAAAATTATTTCTAGGTAAACTTATGTCTAAGTGGTCAGGTCCATTCAGTATTATAAAAGTGTTCCCTTATGGATATGTAGACATTCAAGATAAAAAGGCCTCTTTTATTATTGAAGTAAATGGCCATATGTTAAAGTCTTATTTAGAAGGAGACATAGACCGTTTGATGAACATCACTAAATTTTTTCTCCCTCACGAGAAGTAATTAGCATAGTTTGGCTTAAGATGAAAAACATAACGTTGATGGGAGGAAACCCAAGCAAGTTATGTGTTGGTGTTAGCATTTCTAGTTTTTTTTAGTATTTAGATCTATTTTATTTATTATTATAGTGTAAGTTACTTATTGTAGTTACTTATTTATGTTATTATTGTGGTAGTTTAATTTACATTTAAGTAAAATTTTCATAATTGTTTAACTACCAAATATGTCCTCTATATAGCGTTTACACATTGATTGGTCATTTAGCCAAAAAAAAAAGCAAAAAAAAAAAAAAAAAAAAAGAATAATACTGAACTCAATATGATAATTTGGATACATAATGACACATGATTTTTAATTTGAAAATAATAATAATTAACTAAATAAAATCATTAATTTATTGTCTTGCATTGAACATAAATACTACCGTCTTAATCACGGGATAATGATTTAAAGATTGAATAATTAAGTTTAAATAAAGTGAAGGTGTAGATTAAATTATGAAAATCATTGCAAACTTGAATATGAAATTAGAGAGTTTACTCCCACCCTAACATTAGTTTAATTTAAGGTAACTTTTAGGAAGAAAGAAATAAGATATTCAAAATCAATATATTGTACTCAAATATAAAAAAATTATAAATAAGAAAAAAAATTGAAAAAAAAAAGAAGAGTACTTCAAAAATTGGTATCTAATAAAGCTCAATTCCTAAAAGTATTATAATACTTAATTCAAATAGGAGATGCAAGTAAACTAATACATGTCATCGTTTACTATTGAACTTCTAATTTAACTACTAGCACAAATATTTCTAAATGACATATTATTCATATCTAAAATAAGTAATCATCATTACACTTAAACTTATAGTGGATAAGTTCAATTTGAGTAATAATAAAAATTTTTAATTAGGATAATTGCTTATTATTATTCAAAATAAAATTATATAAATTTTGATCACCCCAAATTATATCTAAACGGTGAAGTGTTTTCTTGAATTTTAGTAATTTTAATTTACCAATTTTTATTTTGGATAGAAAGCTTATAATAAGTGATTACACCATTTCAAGAGGACAAGAAAGAGTTTTTACTAGGAGGAATTTGTTAAGTGTAAATTGTGTAATGTTTTACTATCTTGAATACCAATAAAAATATTATTTTTAGTTTTTATTGTGCAGTAATGTCTCAAAAAAAACATCACAAGTTTTGAACCAATGTGGTTGCGCTCCAACTACCATTACTGGAAGGTCCATAACACTCTAACACCATATTAGTATATCATAATGTTGGGTTAGGAAAAATATCAATTAATTCAGTGACATAACACCATAACCCTTCACAACATCGTAGCACCATAAATCAACATCACAGTAGGGATTTGAGCACCAAAGCACTGAACTACACAACACTGGAGCACTCAATTATACATTCAAGCACCATAACATTAAACTTTTGGAACACTATAGTGAAGAAGATTATAAAATATTAAGCCATATTGAATCAACCAAATAACTCACTGGTTTAGCCAATGCCCATACTGAGTTAATCGAGCGCCAGAACAAAGCAAGCCTAGAAGCATCGAGGCCCTAGTTTATTCTATAACATTATAATGCCACCTTATTGAATGTCATGGTACTAGAGTCTATTTATATACATAATATAAATATTTTTTTAGACTTTTTATTTGAGGTTCTGTCATTTCAAAAGTATTGTATCATTTTTATGAGTCCCGGTTGCATAAGTATAGCACCACCATAGAGTAAAATCTAAGGGAGGCTAAGAGAGAAAAAGATACATCAATTAGAGATCATTGGCCAATTTTATTATGTGCAAGCAAACTTTTAGACTTAGGAAGGAGTGTGGGAGAGAACTTGTACTATCTGGGTGATATTTATTTTCACTTTGACTCTTATACATTTCTTTTTATCAAAAAAATGAATTCTTTGTTATTTATTTTAATTATTTGGCTGGCTAATTCTGTAATTTTGAGTTAAGGGTGTGAAGTCTTTGTTAGTACTGATGTAGAATCTTATCCTTTAATGAATTAAGAGATATTTTTAATATCTCTCATTCTTAAATCAATGCATGTAATGGTCATATGTTTAGTTAAAATTTAGTGTTATATATTACCTCAATGGAGGAATGTTAGAATAATTGGGAGAATTGAAATAGAACTCTTGCTTGACTAAACATATGATGAGTAATATTCTTGGTTCTATGGATATATAATAGTTTAAAGAAGGCTATAAATCTCCATTCATATCCATATAATCTCAACAAAGATCTAGGAATGCGTATGCTCTAATCTACATCAAACATAGAAGAGTCTACTTAGAAAAACTAAGGAAAATAATAGTCATTAATCCAAAACATTTTTTTTACTGGTATCTTATCTTTTCTCTTATAATTTATAGTCGGGACAAAATTAAAATACTTGATATTTAATTGGCAGGATAATTGTAATATTTATAGTAAACAGTACCAAAACATTTTTATTATAGCAGAATACTCCCTCAAGGGATTCACACTCTCCCATATCAATTTTATTACTTGATTGGGACGTGCAGTTACATTTTTTAGTGGGATTTTATATGTAAGAAAATGTGGGTATATTTTATGTATATCTACTGATTGCACATCTGTGCAACCCATTCCCATGGACATCAATTTATCTAGGATAAAGGTCCAATCTATACTTAGAATATATCAAAAGATCCTCAAACCCTCAATGGGGGTCAGAATGCCCAAAATATGCCTTTGAAGTGCATTACGAGGCACATATAATGGTTAATTTATTTTACTAGATGTTGCATTAATATACTCAATGTTGCGGATAATTGACCATCCATCTTTATCACACTACAGGGCTTCTTTTGTCTCAAAAGTGAATCCACCATATAAATGAACTAAGATAATGTTAAGTGGAAATTATATAGTGTTTTATTCTGTTAAATTCTATTTAATATGCTTATATTTACTTGATTTTACGAAGGAATTTCTCAAGAAATAAAATAAATATCACAAGTATTGAACTAACATAGCAACATAAGAATTATCAGCATAGCAAAAATATCATTGCTCTAGCATCAAACTAGCAAACTGTAACGTAATGACTCATAAATGAGAAAGATTAGCATCGTAATGCTTCACAACACCATAATGCTTGGAGTAAACATCACAACATTGAAGTCTTAGGAAAATTACATAATTATTCATTGTAAGAGTGTCGACCTCAAAAGTTCCACTTTGCTAGATGACATAAATGAGCACCACAATGCCCATGTTTTGTAATGCCATGGTGGAGCAGTTAAGGAAAGGAAGCACCACTATAGAGCATTCAATCATCACACCAGATCATAAAACATACCAAGTTAGCCCAACACCACAACTGAGCCTTTTTAACAATGTTGTGGTGCTACTTCAAATGGTAATATATTGATAGCATAACGTCATGCATCATGGAACCTAAGTCATTCTGTAATAAGTATAAATAGCATTTTTATTTTTCTATGTAGAGAACATTATACTTTTATATAATTTTTATAAAGAGGCCAAAGGAGAGTAAGGTACATACTTTAGAGTGGCTTGTTAACATTATGGTGAGAAGGTAACCATTAAGAGAGGAAAGAAGTGTGAAGAGAAATTAGATGAGGGAAGATTCACTTTGAAAAGGTTTCTTCTATCAACTCAGTTTGTGATCATTCATTATGGGTGATATATTTTTTACTCTTTTTGAAAGTTCATTAGGGATGTTAAGCCCTATAGAACTGGCCCAAGCTAACCAAGAGGGTGGGTGAATTGGTATTTTAAAATTTCTTTTCACAAACAAGTAAAATCTCATAAACCAAAATCACACCACAAGAAAAATAAGCGCGGAAATTTAAAGTGTGGAAGCAAGAAACAAGAACACAGAAATTTATAGTGGTTCGGTCAACTCGACCTACGTCCACTCCCTAGAGGCGCCCTCTGAGTATTGCACTACAATCGTGACTTTCCTTTAGCCCCCACAGCTAGGCGGAGAAGCCTTTACAAAGAACCTCTTTTTGCCACCCCGGTAAGGCAGAGAACCTATCTCCTTTTGCTTCCTCCTGAAGCTGGCAGAGAACCACAATCAGATGCTGAATTCTTACCTCTACCAACCCTTCCACGGACAAGAAATTCTAGATGAAGAATAAGCAGAGCGATCCTTGAAGCAACCCTTGTGAATCCCCTCACAAGTTCCCCCTCACAAGATCCCCTCTCTCTCTCTCTCTCTCTCTCTCTCTCTCTCTCTCTCTCTCTCTCTCTCTCTCTCTCTCTCTCTCTCTCTCTCTCTCTCTCTCTCTCTCTCTCTCTCTCTCTCTCTCTCTCTCTCTCTCTCCTCAAGGTCTTCTCAGGTCAAGGTAGCAGCAAAAGATTATTTAAAAACATTGAATAAGAGCCCTTAAATAGAAGAGCTTCAAAGGAGCTCATTAATTGCAAGTTGCCGACAATATCATCTAGGACGATATGTAAATCGTCCAGGCCGATCAGTACAAATCTCAAAAGATAGGCCAGAGCATCGCCCTGAATGCAAACTGGACGATTGAAAATTGGCTTGATAGTCCAGGACGATCTCACGATCATGCATGCCAATCAGTTCAAATCAGAGGAAAATCGTCCAGAGCATCGCCCTGAATTTGTGATGGCTAATATTTATCGTCTAGAAGTAACTTAGGTTTTTGAATAGATAGTCCTGGCCGATCCTGAGAACGTCCAGGCCGATGTGATCGTATCAATCATCCTTAATTACTTCCTTGAATTTTCTGATCAATTAAGGCAAAATTATGAATATCGTCCAGGCCGATCAAAGATCATCTTGACCGATTTCCAAAAATACAGAATACCTTAATTATTTATGACAGCAATTTCTTTTTGTTTTGAGCTTATCGTCCTGGCCGATACACGTATCGTCCCAGCCGATCTGTTAATGACGGCTACCTTAATTAAGAATCCCTGATTAGAATTTCTATTTTAAGCCAGATCGTCCAGGACAATGTAAATATTGTCTTGGCCGATTTGAGTAAAAATAGAATTTCTAGATCTCTTAAGTGTGTGTGTGTAGGGTTACTTACCATTAGTCTCTTTGAACAATACAAATAGACTCAAGAAGAAAAAAAGCAAAGTATAGACTGACTCAATCCTAACTTACGCAATCTTGAACTGGCTTTGTTTGTTCGTCCGATCTTCGATTCATGAAAAATTAGAAGTAACATGTAGTCCAAGAGAATCAATAGTGTTTGTTAATCATCAAAATATAAGTCATTAAAATAGATTTGCAACAATATCCCCCTTTTTTATGATGGCAAACACAAGTAGGAAAAACTCAGAAAAAATAATAATTCATTAAAATTTCAAAGTTACAAGCACATCAACTTTTTCTACCATATCCTACTCCCCTTTTGTCATCACAAAAAGAAGGTCCTAGACACACAAAAAGAAAAAGGAAACAACACAATAGAGACTAAAACAAACTACAAGATAAACTACAGAAAACATAAAACATAAAATAGAAAACAAAGACTAGAAAAACGAGGGACCCTGATCATCAGATGGAGGTGGTGGAGGTGGCTGCTGAAAGTAGCTAGCTAGCGTAATGAAGTGAGAATTGAACCAGGTGATGTCCTTGTCATGCTGCTGCTGCTGGTGAGTAATGAAGCTATCAAACCGGGCTAGGTCCTCTGTGCGGTGCTGCTCGTAGCGAGCCATGTCCTCAGAATGTTGATGCTCTTATGCAACAACGTAAGCGTCGAAGTGGGTCTCCCATCAATCAAACCTTTCCACTAACTGGTCAAGCTGAGAGTGCTGGCGAAGAGAGTAGGATCAGGAACAAGAGCGGGAGCAGGAGCCTCCTCCTCCTCATCCCCCCGAGGTTCCTCATCTCCTGGGTGGAGACGAGTACTATGAAGGATAGTGAAAGAATTGTTTGAGTAGAAGAGAGTTGGGAGGTTGGGAGGAGCAGAATATTGAAGTTGATATTTGGTTTCAAGGACATAGGCTATGAGGTGTCCTAAAGCCAGATTGGGTTTCCTCTTATCACTTGGATCATGGATTATGGTTAAATGATCAATGTACCAAAAAATTAAGTCAGTAGTATTAAATTCTCTATGATCCATGATGTAAAAAGTAATCAAAGAAAGTAGAGGAGTGATGTGGATTCAGTCCCCAACTTTTGGAATTATGGAGGTACGAAGGACATGTGGGATTGTCCTAGCATCTTTGACCAAAGAGCTAGTCTCTCCAACATGAAAAGGTGCATTGGTCTGGCGAAGGAAATGATTTGACGTGGACCAGTCAAAGTCAGGATCTGAAATGATTATGTGCAGCTTATCCCCGGTGGTGGATAGCTGTAAAAGTTCAACATAGTCCTGATATGTGATTTCGACCGGGCGTCGATTAACATTGGAGGTCAGGGCTGTGAAAGTAAGATTTATGCGAAGATTTGTGAAGAATTCATGAAGGAGCTCAGTATGAAAGGGGAAAGTGAGAGAAAGAATGAAACAAAGATAAGTGTGAGAAAAGAGATCCATTACCGGATACGAAAGGTGGACAAGATTAATGATTCTGGAGATAGTTATCCCACATTCTTTATATCGATGGTAAGCAGCTTCGTCTTCTGCCTCCTTGAAATAAAGGTCAATCCTAGCCCTCGAAGAACTCCCAGAAGTTTGTCGGACTCGCTTCCCACCAGCCATAGCAAGAAACTAGTAAGAAAACACAAGAGAGGAGGAAATGTGAAGTGAAAAGAATGGCTGGAACGGCTTGAATTTAAAGAAATGGCCATATCATCTAGGCCGATTGCATAATCGTCCAGGACGATATGGCATAATAATTGCGTACAGGCCAATTGGTCAAAAAGGCGGTCTGATCGGTCGGGCCGATCAGATATAAGCCAGGATGATTAGAGACAGGCGATCATCCCGAGGAGTCAAGCCGGACGACCGTTGAAAAAGCAGATCGTCCGGGCCGATTAGGTGTATCGTCCTGGACGATGCACAATAATTGATCGTACCAGCCGAAGTTAAAATGTTTTAAATCTATGCCACATGTATCGTCCAGGATGATCTAGTGTATCGGCCAGGACGATGACCATAAAATGAATCAGCTAGGACAAAATATGTTATCGGCCAAGACTATCAATAGAGTTTGATCAGATCATTCAGGATGATAAATTATCATCCAGGACGAAGAGTTATAGCAAGCACAAAAAAGTTCAGCAGATGCAATTTTGAAGAAAATTTGTCCTATCGTCCAGGACGATATGAGAATCGGCTAGAACGATGTGGCAAGAGATTTGAATCCAAGGAAAAAGTTGATGATTAAAGCCCTCAAAGAGATAAATGACTCATAATACAAAGCTAAAAAAGGCAAAAAACTAAAAAGAAAATCGAATAATAAAAAAAAAATTTGTTTTAGGTTAAACATTTTTTTTTGTTTTAGCTAAGTATCCATATGATAGATTTTTCAAACAATTCAATTTTAGAGATTCAAAAGATTAAAGAGTTAAAAAGTCAAATTCTGAAAAAGGTAGAATATTCGATCTTGTTAATCCCTAACTCGGACTTCTTTCAGGGCAATAATCATCCTTTTAAAAACAAAAGGTCTAACTCAGACAAACTTTAATGGGTAAAAAGAAGATTCAATCAATACTTGGTTACAAAGAAAATATCTTATAAATAATATACCAAAGTAATTTGTCTCAATCATGGAATTTGAAATCAAGCCTTTGAAAGCATCAAATAACCAATGAGTTCTCTAAGTTTTAAAAGTTTTGAAAGGAGAGAATAGCTTGCATTTAGTGGGCTCATTTTATGCCTCTTGTCACTTTGATTGGCTCTTTGAGCATCATGAATTTTTATACACATTTGTGTATATATATATATATATATATATATATATATATATATATATATATATATATATATATATATATATATATATATATATATATATATATATATATATTATATTATATTTCAAATTTGCTTCTTTTCCACTTTCCCTCTTAATTTTTTTCCAAGCTAAGTTCTCTTTAACAAAAACCTTAAAAAGAACCTTAGTTGTGAGTATATCCTCAAAATATTAGAGAATAGGAGCTCTCTCTCTAACATAGGGAAGAACAAGTCACAAAACAAAATCATAATCATGTGATAAATGCAATGACAAGATTTTATTTAACTTGAAAGATATATAAGAACTTTGGATATTACGCACAAGATAGATTATTGTAGCGAGATAAAAAGAATCTTAGTTTCAAAAACCAGTTGTTAATATGAGATAGACTTTTGTCTAGAAAAGAAAATTATGTCACTAAAAGAGGTTAGAGGGAGGGAAACCATCAACGGTGTTTCTCCCTTTGACCGATTTAGATATGATAATCAATGGCTTTAAATCTCCAAAATCTAAAAGCTTAAAAAAAAACTAATCATATAGAAAACCAAACAAAAAAGCAAAGTGAAAACAAAACAATCTAAAACACCAAAAAGCTAGCACACAACAAAAATAACACAAAACTAATTAAAAAACATTTCAAGAGATTACGAAGAATCAAGTTTAAGCAATTATGAGATGCAAGCCTCTATATGTCCAATTATCCTATGCTCCCACGAGGACTTTGGTGAGAGCACCCCTACAAAACTCAACAACAGTTAGATTTAGGAACTCAAACTGGTTTGGGTCCCTTCTCAGGAAAAGTAGAATATAATGCATGTGTGGTATGCTGTGAATCATGTACCTTTGGTCTCCAAACCCAATGTGTACTACGGTGAACGGTGCAAGTGTGTGAGATGTGTCCTAGAATGCCACAAGAAAAACTTCTAACTCCAGAAAAAGGTTTTCTTAAATGGTTTGAGTTATAATTCATCTTCCTAGGTTTTGGCTTTGGATTCAGAGTAGAGGCATCATCCAAGTTTTCTTAAGTGTAGACAATTCATTCTTAATCCTCAAGTTTGTATTTTTTAGAACATCATTCTCAACCCTCAAACTTTTCTCTTTCTCTTTAAATTTCTTGAAATCAAATTTAAGAGAGGTGTGTGAAACTTTTAATGCTTCATTCTCATCAATTAATTTCGAGTGCTTTTTGTTCAAATCATCAAATTCATCAAGAAGAGCCACGTGATTAGAATCAATCGTTGAATGATCTTTAAGAATAACTTCATACTCTTTTTATAAATTCATAAGTTCCAATTTTAAGTTAGCATGAGTTTTCTTAAGTTTTTTGTATGATGCATGAATTTTTTCATAAATCTCAAACAATTCATCATAGGTTGGTTTACATACCTCTTCCTCATCACTTTGCTCAAGATGATCTTCCCCCATTAAGCACAGGTTTGTTGTCTCTTCCTCTGGTTCAGTCTTAGAGGAATCAGTACCAGATTCTGCCCAGAATGCCTTTTGGACTCTCTTCTTGTCCTTCCTAAACTTGGGTTTCTCCTCACCCATTTCTTTGTCTTTGCTTGAGTTATCTTGAAGTGTAGGACAATTGGCTTTCACATGTCCAGGCCTGCTGCATTCATAACAAACAAAATTAGAAGATCCTTTAGAATATTTATGATCCCTATATTTTCTCCAATTATGCTTTTGCTTCTTCCTTAGAAAGCTTTTGAATTGCCTTGTGATGAAGGCAACTTCATTGCTCTCAGACCCGGAAGAATTGGAGTCAGATTTGTGCGCCTTCAATGCAACTATTTTCTCCTTCTTCTTCTTACCTGCATTAAGATTTCTTTAATTCACCCCTTGCTCATAAGTAATGAGTGAGCCAAGTAAGTTATCAATAAAATAAGGGTTCAAATCCTTAGATTCAGTGATTGCAGTGATTTTAGCATCATATGACGAAGACAAGCATCTCAAAATCTTGTTTACTTTTTTATAGTTTGAAAGTTCTCTTCCTAATGCATGCAGTGAAATGACTATCTGTGTAAACCTAGTATACATGTCAGAAATAGATTCAGATGGTTTCATACAAAAAAGTTCGTAGTCATGCAAGAGAATATTCAAACGAGATTGTTTAACTTCATTAGTGCCTTCATAAGTGATACACAATTTATCTCAAATTTCTTTACCAGTTTTGTAAGTAAAAACATGCATGTAATCCTTAGATTTTAAAGCACAGAAAAAACAGTTCAAACATTTTGCATTTATTGGGCTGAATCTCTTTCATCGAACGTCCATTCAGTAAAAGCAATTTTAGTTTTAACACCATTAATTTCATGAGAAGGTGGAGAATAAACTTCTTTGATAAGCATCCACATGCAATAATCAGTAGATTGTAAAAACATTGACATGCAGGTTTTCCAAAAATCAAAAGGTAGGTTATCGAACAGGGGAGGTCGGGTAATAGAATACCCTTCCGTAGTGTTACGAATCCCAAAGTTAGCCATGGATCAAAATTCAAAAAGTTTTCAAACTAATTTTTATGAAACCCACTCTGATACCACTTGAAAGTTTGTTAGAGATGTTAAGCCCTATAGAACTGGCCCAAGCTAACCAAGAGGGGGGGTGAATTGGTATTATAAAAATTCTTTTCACAAAGAAGTAAAATCTCATAAACCAAAATCACACCACATGAAAAATAAGTGCAGAAATTTAAAGTGCGGAAGCAAGAAACAAGAACACAAAAATTTATAGTGGTTCGGTCAACTCGACCTACATCCACTCCCCGGAGGCGCCCTCCGAGTATTGCACTACAATCGTGACTCTCCTTTAGCCCCCACAGCTAGGCGGAGAAGCCTTTACAAAGAACCTCTTTTTGCCACCCCGGCAAGGCAGAGAACCTATCTCCTTTTGCTTCCTCCTGAAGCTGGCAAAGAACTACAATCAGATGCTGAATACTTACCACTTCCAACCCTTTACAGACGAGAAACTCTAGACAAAGAAGAAGCAGAGTGATCCTTGAATCAACCCTTATGAATCCCCTCACAAGTTCCCCCTCACAAGATCCTCTCTCTCTCTCTCTCTCTCTCTCTCTCTCTCTCTCTCTCTCTCTTTCTCTCCTCAAGGTCTTCTCAGGTCAAGGCAGCAGCAAAAGATTATTTAAAAATGTTGAACAAGAGCCCTTAAATAGAAGAGCTTCAAAGGGCAATCAGTACAAATCTCAGAAGATCGGCTAAAGCATTGCCCTAAATGCAAACTGGACAATTGAAAATTGGCTTGATCGTCCAGGATGATCTCACGATTGTTCAGGATGATCAGTTCAAATCAGAGAAAAATTGTCCAGAGCATCGCTCTGAATTTGTGTTGGCCGATATTTATCGTCCAGAAGTAACTAAGGTTTTTGAGTAGTTCGTCCTGACCGATCCTGAGATCGTCCAGGCCGATGTGATCGTATAAATTATTCTTAATTACCTCCTTGATTTGTCTGATCAATTAAGGCATAAATGTGAATATCGTCCAAGTCGATCAAAGATCGTCCTGGCCGATTTCCAAAAATACATAAAACCTTAATTGTTTATGACGGCAATTTCTTTCTATTTTGATCTTATCGTCCTGGCCGATATATGTATTGTCCAGGCTGATCTGTTAATGACGGCTGCCTTAATTAAGAATCCCTGATTAGAGTTTCTTTTTTAAACCAGATCGTTCAGGACGATGTAAATATCGTCCCGGCCGATTTTAGTAAAAACAGAATTTCTAAGTCTCTCAAGTGTGTGTGTGTAGGGTTACTTAGCATCAGTCTCTTTGAACATTACAAATAGACTCAAGAAGAGAAAAAGCAAAGTACAGACTAACTCAATCCTAACCTACGCAATCTTGAACTGGCTTCGTTTGTTTGTCCGATCTTTGATTCCTGAAAAGTTAGAAGTAACATGTAGTCCAAGAGAATCAATAGTGTTTGTCAATCATCAAAATATAAGTCTTGAAAATAGATTTGCAATACTTTTTTATTTGTATTTTCTTTCTTTAGTAAGAAATTAAAATTATGTTGTTCTATTTTTATTCTATGGCCAGCTAAACTCATAGTTTTGGACAAATGCTATGAAAATCTATGTAATTACTAATGTGAACCATAATGCTTAAAATTCTTAATTATTATTTCAATATCTCTCATTCTTCATTTAATCTATATAGTGGCCATGTATAAAATTTAAACTTAGTGTAATATATTGCCTTAATAGAGAAATATTGGAATAACTATGAGAAATGGAATGAAATACTTACATTATTAGATGTAGGATATTCAGTCTTCTAAGGTCTATGGAGATAGAACAATTATAGGAAGTAGATCACCTTTTACTTTACATCCTTACAAATAAGAGATCTAAGGATGCACAAGCGTTGATTGATAACTAATTTATGAGGGTATACTTAAAAAATATAAGGAGATTTTATTGTCATTAGTCCAAAACACTTTATCTATTGGTATCTTCACTTTACTTTTGTAATCCTCAATTTAGACAACATACAACCCTAAATTTATTGTGTAGGATAATCTTTATAGCTTGAAGTAGACAATACTATAACATTTGTGTGAAGTAAACTATTTTCTCGTGGGATCAACACTATCCCATATAACTTTTATTACATAATTGACACATGTACTTACATTTTCAATTGAGATTTTTGTTTAAATAAACCTAAGCATAACCCATAGTAGACATATTCCCCCATCAATGTTTTGGAGTCATCCCGAGGGAAGTAACATTCATTCTTGCAATTATTCTATATTATTCGAAAAAAGTTGCATATTTAATCCTACTTCCATGTTGTCTTGTCATAACTATTCTTTTATGAATATGTAACTATTTACATCTTGGAATTTATATTTTTAATTTTGTTAATTATATTTCCATTTCTATTTTGCTATTGGTGTATGCCTAGTAGAGTTAGTGAGAAGCCCTTTTTTTACTATAAACGACCCTTATAAAAAAAAAAAAAAAAAAACTAAAAAGAGTGCATCATTCAAATTGGATAAACTAAAAAAAGATCACGACCGTATTATACCTATTAAGGAGTATGTCAATCCTATAGTAGATGTAATTCATTAAAGTATCAACCGACCTACTATCAAATCCAATACCATTGTGCTAAAACCTATCATAATTCAAATGATTTTGAATTCTCAATTTGGAGGAACACCTATTGAGAATCCCAACTTATACTTAGCTACATTCTTAAAATCTATACAAAACTCAAGTTAATAGAGTCAGCATTTATGCAATTAGACTTCATTTGTTTCCATTACTTTAAGGGAGAAAGCTAATATGTAGTTAAATTCTTTGGCCCCGGGCTCTAAAACCACTTTTAATGTGTTGGCACAAAAGTTTCTAGCAAAATATTTCCCTCCTAAAATTGCTAAGCTTAGGAATGATATAACTTAATTTTTTTAATTTGAAATAGAGTTAATATATGAGAGTTAGGAAATATTTAAGCAGATATTTTGAAAGTTTCCTCATGATTCTTTGCATGACTGGTTTGTTACTAAGACATTTATAATGGAGTCTTAGGATCCCTCAAGTTAGCAATTAATGTTATAGTTGGAGATTCTTTAATGTAAAAACCATTTAAGGAGGCTTATGTCTAGATAGAGGAGATGGAAATCCTAAGAGAGTAGCTAATTTCTATTAGTTATATGCTTTCTAAATATTGATAGCTGAGGTAGTAGTCAATTCTAAGAAGTTGGACAATTTTGAAATTAACTTGGGTTCAGGATCACATATGCATTCGAAAGAGAAAGATTTAAATTTTGTTTGTGAGTCTACTGCTCAAGGGATTCAAAATGTGAATTTTATTTTAATACAAAATAATCTATATTGTAATATATATAACCAAGGTTAGAGGAACCATTCTAATTTTAGTTGGAATAATAATATGGTAGAAATTAGTGGAATTCAAACCAATCAAAAATAGTAGGAAAATAGAATATTCTTAAAACACCTTTAGTGAATCTTAGACCTTATCCCTCAAAATTAAATCAAAATAATCAATTCAGAGATAGGAATATAGCTTCAAAGGACTTAGTGGTCCAAATGGTAAACCAATTACAAAGTCAAGTTGTTTCAATCAAGAATTTGGAAAATAAATTAGGATAGCTTGTAGAATCTTTTAATAGTAGGCCCCATTGCACTGTACCTAGTATTACAAAAGTTAATCCAAAGGAGATTGGAAAGAACATGATTATGAGCATTTATGGAGTAGTTTTGATGCCACTTAGCAAAAATGAAATATCTAGGAAAGTTTGGCTAAAGACTACAAACTTAGCACTGCTTGGGAAGCAACCCATGTGTGTTATATGGTGTTATGAAAATGTTAGATTTCTCTACATTATTTAGTTGTGTTCTTTGTTAGATATCTATGTTTATTATTTTAAGATTGTTACTTTATTTTGGGTTAACTTAACTATGAAAGTATAATATATGGAAGATATTTTAACAACTAAGTAAAATAGGAAATTTAAGCTAATGAAATCTATACTAACAATAAAATAGGAAATAGTAATTAAAATTTACTTAAAGCTAAAAAAAAAAAAAATTATAGGCACTAAATTAAATAAACATAGATCAATAATTTCTAATTTCAAAACCATCATAATAAAATAAAGAAAATTATCTAAGTTAATAATTCAATTTTAAACTCAATTTCTATAACACTTACGCACTGACTAATGGTGGCATGATTGGACAATTAAGTTTAGCAAAAGGAAGAACTTAGATTAATTTATACAATTCATTATGAACTCAAGCATGAATTCAATAAACTTGTACAATCCTTACATAATTGCCAATTAGGGCTTCTTGAAAGAAAGAAACTAATTGTATATTCAAAACTATTATTTTAGTACTAATGTGTATTACAAATAAAAGAAGTGAAATGAAAGAAAATTAAAAGAAACAAAAGTCAAAAGAAAAATGAGTACTATAACATAAAATATTGGTACCTATGGATGTTGAATTCCCAAAAGGATCCTAAAACACAATTTTAAAAAGAGTGTAAGTGAGCTATTGAATAAGTTGGTTCATAATTGAACTTTAAAATTAACTAATGTACAACCAATTCCTAAATGCTAAACAATTTAAACTAAAATAGTATGTCAACATTGCACTTATCAATTATGGTAGATTAATTTATTTTGGATTTTAGAAGAGAAAATTTTTTTAGATGATTAATAAGAATTTGTTAAATTAAAATTGTTACACTTTGATCATTGCAATTTCCATCAAAATTGGGAGTATTAATTTATATTTTATTCAATTTAAAATTATAAAATATTTATTTAAACTAGTGAAGATATCAAAGCTCGAAACATAATTACTTGAGGGCAAGAAAGAGTTTAAGCAAGAAAGAGTTTAAACATAATAACATTTAATTCAATGTCTTGCAGAGCCATGGTTAGAAATGTAGTTCTTCATAATGTTGCAACACCAGGAATCAACATCGTAACATCAAAGTCTCAAAAAATTTGCAAAATAATTCAATGCCAGAGCATCAACCTTAGAAGTGTCATAGTGTCTGATGTCTTAAGCAAGTGCTACTATATAAAACATTTTTAGCACCAAAATAAAATAGTTAAGGAAAAGAAACATCAGGCTGGATTAGGAAACAATCTTAAAAAAATAGCCCAGTAATTTAGTTGAGCATGTTTATTAGTGCCATGGTGCTAGTTCAAACTATAATGTTGCGGTAATAAAAAGTTGACCATCGCGATGCCAGAGTTATTATCTAATAAGTATGAATAGATTTTCTATTTTTTGGTGTAGAGAGTGCTATATGTTTATATAATTTTCTTAAAAGAGAGAGCATAGGATAGTAAGGTACATAGTTTAGAGTGGCTAGGTAACATTATAATTAGCATGAATGCGTTGAGAGAGGAATGGAATGTGGAAGGAAAAGTGTCCCAATCCAAGAGCCTGAGCTTATGTTTTTGTGATAAAAAACAATTTTTTTTATTTACATTATCCTATTTTATTATTGTATATATTTTTCTATGTTTACAAACATTTTAAGTACAACATCACCAAGCACTACCAAAGGATCTAGGCATAAGATTGGGTAGAATAGGTTGATGTATGCAAAGTATGCACTTTTTTTTTTTAGTCAATGAATTATATTTGGCGTATGTTAGTATGCCAACTCTACACATACACACGGGTAGAATAAAACATAAAGTTTTATTATTTTTGAAGATTGCACTAGATGATATGGATCACACTATATGATATATTCACATAGAATAATTAAAATAATTAAAATAAGAAAAGTTTAAGATGAAAAAATCATACTAGATGATATATAGTGGTCATATCGGATATTCAATTTATATTTAGAAATCCCTACTACTAGTTATAATTATGTAAATTTCTAAAATTTGACATTTGTTCTATTCGTAATACGATGCCAATTTTATTGCATGATTTTTGAAAATATTGCCTAATTAACTCCCTACGATTAAGAAATCAAATAAAAAATTAAATGTGATTAGTGATTTTACTATATTAAGTGAGGTTTGTGTTGTACTAATATATCATCAACTAGGAAGATAATTATCAAGTTTTATACATGATGAAATGATTATTTAATTGAACTAATCATATTGTTTGACTTTAAGATCATACAGGACTACCCATTAAAAAATCTTTGTACTAATCATACAAGAAAATAGCCATTGTATAGTACATAAGTTGGAATTGAACTAATCGTACCGTATGATCCATAAAATATACAATACAAATAGAGATTATTGAATTAATATATATATATATATATATATATATATATATATATATATATATATATATATATATATATATATATATATATATATATATATATATATATATATATATATATATATATTTCATATTTTTAAACATCTCTTATTGTTTTAAGAGTCTTTGGCTAGTTTTTTGAGGGAGCTCTTCTAAGTTTTGGATTTCAAGAGAGAGCTTTGTTCTTGAGAGAGAGGTAAGATTTTAATAGAGAAGATCTATGAAATAGGTTCAATACATTACTTCTCTATGAACATTTAGCTTCTTCTAGTAAGAATATTTTCTTCACTTGAGGAAAACTCCGAGAAGAGGCTCATAGCATGAAAGGATCTAGCTACTCCGCCATATTGAGTTAGTTAAAGAGATTCAGCTTTTCTATTGTACTGGGTTAGTGAAAGGGATTTGACTACTCTATTAGATTAGGTTAGTGATAGGGATTTTTCTTCTATGCTACATGCACCAAGTTGGTAAAAGGGATTTGACTTCTCTGTCAAACTGAGGAAGGGTGGAATTGGTTATGAAAAGGTTTCTCCTCCTAATTGTTGGGAAAAAGGAAAGCTAGTAAAGGTTTAGTGCAATATCCAAAGAGGACTTTGAAGAGTGGACGTAGGTCAAGTTTTTACCGAACCATTAAAAAATTTTGGTGTGCTTATTTCTTTTTTCTTTTACCACTTTATTTTATGTAGTTTTAATTTCCTACACGTTATATTCTTAAAAATATGGTTTAAAAATATTGTTATTATGTTGGATTGAAATTTGTGAGCAAGAAAGAAAAAGAAATTAAAATCAAAAGGAAGAAAAATAGTTTTCAATTCATTTTTCTACAAGATCAAAAGAAAGAAAATTTATTTAGTTGTTTTATTATTATCTTCCACTTGAGAAAACTTGTTTTAAAACTATCATTCTGAGTTCGGTTAAAACTTTTCAAAGAAGAGTCTCTTGAAAAAGAAAAGTTTTTTACACCAATTCACCCACTTTTGGTGTGCTATTAGAGTTTAATTAGGTTTAACAACCTCATATTGAACTTTTAATTGGTATTAGAGTGAGTTCTCTAGAACTATTAGTTTAAAAACCTTAAGTAGATTCAATGGCTAATTTTAATGGTAATCATAATACTACAGAAGGATACTTGATTACTTGCTCACCAATGTTTGATAATAATTCTTTTGACTTTTAAAAATTTTGTATGTTTATTTTCCTGCAATCAATTGATTATCACATGTGGTACATGAAACAAGTAGGACATATTGCTCCATCTTGCATTGTTAATGGCATCAAGGAAAAAAATCCTTTTACTGAATTGATTGTCTAGGATAGAGTCTTTTCTCAACTCAATGCAACATACTTAAACAAATTTTTTGGTGCTTTAAACTCTAGGGATTATATGCATATTTCTTAATCTACAACTAGCAAGGAAATTTGGGATAGATTTTGTATCACTTATGTATGAACCAACGAAGTTAAATAATCTTATATGACCTTATTGCTACATGAATATGAAATCTTTCACATGAAAACAAGTGAAATAATAACTGACATATCTGTTAGATTTATGAAAATAGTAACCTCTTTGCAAGAACTTGGCACATAATTATGTAATTATGAAAAGTTTAACAAGATCTTTTATTTCCTCACTGATTGTTTTGATGCTAAAGTTAATACCATTTATGAATCAAAATATTTGAATAGTTACTTTATTAACAATATTTTTGGCACACTCATTGCTTACGAGCAATATGTGAGTCAAAGATTGTTATAAACAGGTGACAGGAGGAAAGATAAGACTATGGTGTTGAAGGCCAATGACTAAGAGCAGCAGCTCTGTGGAAGATGAAAACAATTAAGTATCTATGATGAATCGACAATTCAAATAATTTTAAGAAGAAATCAAAACTGATTCCACAACATGAGTAAAGGAAAGTCAAGAAAATTTAATAAAGTTTCATATGATGTTATTTATTTTGAATGCAGAAAGCCAAGACATCTATGGTCTTATTGCCTTATCCTCAAGCATCTCCACACTAAAATAAAGGGTGAAGAAAAGCTTAACTCTAATAAGGGCAAGCAAAGGATGTAGAATGCTTTTTAGGAAAATTTAGCCTCAGATTCGTCGAAACATGAACCAGAGGAAGAAATAATTAATCAATGTTTAATGGAAAAAAACTTATTAGTTTACTCTAAACAGGAAGAGGCATACAAACTTTCTTTTGATGATAAATTTTAAATTTATGAAAAATGCATGAATCATATAGGAAATTGAAAAATATCATGCATGCCTAAAAATGACTATTTTTTCCTTAAAACATTTGCATGCCATGTTAGTTAGGGAGCATGAATTTGATTAGATAAATAATGTAAATCTTTATTAGATAAATTTGATAAGTTAAATAAGAAGCATTTTGAATTAAGCAAGTCATATGAATCCTTAAAAACTAAGCATGTAGAATTAGAAAATGCATTCAAGGAATTAGAGACACCTGCAATGGAAGTAGACACTAGTAATCATGTATTAAAAGCTAAAATTGGACGTTATGAAAGTAAAATGAATTTTTTTGCAAAAGAAAATAATTGCACTCCAAAATGATACACAAGGGACAACACTAGCACTAAAACTACAGCCTAGGATACAACAAACATCACATGTGCCTAAGAAGATGAACTACGCCCCATATAGGTTAGTGAACCCATTTGTTGGGGTCAAGTGATACTTGTGTGGCATGCTAGTATACATAGCATGCATGTACACCTTACACCATAGAACACACCTATTTTGGAGGCCCCAATATCTCATAATAGCATAGCATGTATTCCACCAATTCATTGAAGCATAAGGTGGAACCCAAACTCACTTGGGTTCTCAAATCTAACCTCTAATTTTCTTAGTAGGGATGCTCTCATAAAAGGTTTAGTGAGAGCATGTGGTACCTAGACACCGGTTGCTCCAGATATATAACATGAGACATAAAGCAATTCATAATGCTAAAGGTTAGGAGCGAAGGCATGGTAACATTAGGTGACAACACCACTAGGAAAGTGGTGAGCTCAAGAATAATTAGCAAACCCAATGGCTTAATAATTGCAAATATTCTTATAGAAGATTACTTAAAAAGTAACCTTCATAGTATTAACCATTTATGTGATAAGGGGTTTAATGTTAAGTTTTTATCTAATAAGTTTTCAATAAGTATAGATGGAAAAATCACTTTAGAAGGTAAGAAAATCAATAATGTTTATATGCTTGATTTTTCCTATATTGATGTTTTTGAAAAACTTATATTGTCTAAAAACTATTGTTGGTGAATTGTAGTTATGACATACATGACTATGTCATGCCAGTATGAAAACACTTAGAAAGATAGCCCAACAAAACCAAGTTAGAGGCATCATCATGATAGACTTATCTAAGGATAATCTCTATGTTGCCTACTAATTAGGAAAATAAACTAAGTCATCCTTCCATTTTATTAAGGACATCACCACCACTAGACCACAAGAGATCTTACATATGGATTTGTTTGATTCTATTAGTAAAAACATCTGAGGTAGTAACAGTTTTGTATTTTTTGTATTTCACTATTTATCTAGATTCACTTGGATTACATTTTAAACACATAAAAGTGAGTCATTTGATGAATTTAAATTATTCTCCACTTGGATTTAGAAGAAGCTAGTAGTTTTAATTTCCATAATTTATAGCAATCAGAATGGAGAACTTTAAATAATAAATTTGAATTATTTTATAAAAAGTCAATAATTGTTCAAAACCTTGCTGCATGTAAGACCCTACAGCAGAATGGCATAACTAAAAGGAAAAATACAACACTAATGAAGGTTACTAGGGAAACGTTAGTTGAGTACTTACTACATAGATACTTTTGGCATTAAGTAGTAAATACTGCTTATTATGTGATAAATAGGGTGAATATTATATCTAAATTGAATAAGACACCTTCTAAGTTTCTTGAGGGTAGGATTACTCATCTTTCACATTTGCATGTCTTTGGGTATAAGTGTTTTATCCTTACCAATAGTAAATATCTTCTAAGAAAGTTTGATTATAAATTAGATGAAGGATACTTCATAGGTTATTCCTTAGTAGGTAAAGCCTATTAGGTCTTCAGAAAAAGAGCTTTAGTTGTAGAAGAATCCACCCATATTGTATTTTGATGAATCAGATACACTTGTTGAGCCTAAGTTAGAAGAAGATGAGGAGGTAGAAATTACCCATGGAGAAAAGTCCATTAACCTAGGTGATAGATAAGAACCTCAGGATTCTTTTCCTAGAGAGTGGAGATATTACTCTAGTCACCTTACGAAGCTTATCTTAGGAGATCCATAAGTAAGGGTTAGGACTAAGCAATATCTTAGGAAAGAGGTTCTACCTTCATCTCCATGATAGAACCAACTAGCATACATTAATCCCTCAATGATGAATTTTGGATATTATTCATGTAAAAGGAATTAAAATAATTTATTAGGAATGATGTTTGGGAGCTAGTTAATGGATCTGCCAATCATAGTGTAGTTGGCACAAAATGGATATTTAAAAATAAGTTGAATAACTCTAGATTGGTGATTAGGAATAATCTTAAATTATTAGCTAAGGGGTACAATCAAATAGAAGGAATTATTTTGAGGAGACTTGTTCCCCTATAGCTAGATTAGATGCCATTAAAATCCTCTTAGCATTTGCATATTTTAGAGGGTTTAAACTCTATCAAATGGATATGAAGAGTGTTTTTCTCAATGGGAAGATTAAGGAAGATGTGTATGTAGAATAACCCCTAGGTTTTGAAAATTCATAATTTTCCAACCATGTCTATGATAAGTGTAAATTACATATTATTTTATGTGTTTCGTTTTTAGAAAAAAATGTATTATTTTAATTATTTTTATGCAAAAAAATAAAAAATGTAGAAAATTCTAAGTAGTCTTCAGTGTTTGTTACATTCAACAAAACAACGCATAGTGGTTCCATTAATACAATCGAGGCACCCAAATTTTGACATTGTGGTTACAAGTTCTTTGTTTTCAATTATTACTGCGATAACATAGATAGCGTCGTAGTATTATTAGTATCGTAGCATTAGAAAGTTATCATGATAGTGCCAGATTCTCTATTTTTTAATGCTATAGCACCGTAACTTCTTATTCCTCAACATCATTTTTTCTACTTGGGCACCGCATCTTTCGAATGCCAATAGCACCGTGGTGTTATAGTTATAGTTTCCAATGCCATGATCTCTCACTGAAAAGAAGTCAATGTGCACAAATAACATATCCCAATTAATGAATGTTTTGGCAGTGCAAAAATGTCAGCGCTAAGGTGCTAGTTCTCTATAAGGACACCACAATACTATTATTTCAAGTGTCGCAATGCTAGATGCAAATAGTTATGATTTTATAATTGTAGGGGAGTTCTACTACTTGTTTAAAAATCAATTCTTTTTACAATACTTATCATGTTCCCTCTTAGTTTAAAATCTAAGGGAGGCGAGGGAAGAATAAGATACTATCATTTAGATTTTTTAGTCGATGCTTATTAAAGTAACTCTGTAAGTCAAGGAAGGAGTGTATAGGAGATACTTTGATCCTTCCTAGTGATATTACTCTTTTGTACTTTTATTCTTCAATAAGTATAATAAAAATGAGTTTGTATGTTATTTATCTTATGTCTAGCTTGAAAGTGCTCAGATGGCACTTGAAAGTTCGTTAGGGATGTTAAGCCATATAGAGCTGGCCTAAGGCAAACAAAGAGAGAAGTGAATTGGATAACTTTAAAACCAAAGAGAAAACTCAAACCAAAATCACTACAGAGTGCGGAAGAAAATAATGCGGAAGCAATAATAAGAAAAGAACACACCGAATTTATAGTGGTTCGGTCAAACCTTGACCTACGTCCACTCCTTGGAGGCACCCTCCAAGTATTGCATTAAAATCATGACTCTCCTTTAGCCCCAACAGCAAGTCGGAGAAGCCCTTAAAAAATCACTTCCACCTTCCCCAGTGCGGCGGAGTCACCGGGTCCTTTGACACCAAAGAGATCTTCTTCTTTGGTGAACTTACCTCGAGACAAGCCTTGAATTCGATGGTACTAAGGTGAGAGTTCGCCGGAGCAACCGTGTGGAATCCCCTCCACACTCCCTTGAGTTCCTCCCCTATACAGGATCTTCTCCCTCTCAAACTCCACCCTTTCCTCTCTCCCTTTCATGCTCTCTCTTCAAGTTTCCCCTACAAGAACGAAGCTAAAATGGCTGCCAAAGACAATTACAAAGTGTCATGCCAAGCTTAAATAGAAGCTTTCAAAATGAGCTCATTAATGCAAGTTGCTGAAATTATCGTCCAGGATGATAGGAATATCATCATGTATGATCAGTACAAATTCAGCTCTACGGCATGGGACGAATTGGGACGATCAGAAGAAAATTGGTTATATCGTCCTGGCCAATATCACAATCGTCCCAGACGATTAGTTTAAAACTGATTTTAATCATCCTGATCATCGCCGAGATTTGGAGCTGGCCGAAGTCAATCGTCTAGGCCATCGTCCTGGCCGATCATAAGATCGTCCTAGATGATGTGATCGTATCAATCAACCATTAATGATTTCAAAATAATACCAGATCAATTTAGGTATGAATGAGTTAGATCGTCCTGGATGATATAAATACGATCCTGGCCGATTTCCTAAAATAAAGAATACCTTAGCTGATTATGGCGGCTGATTCTTTCTGAATTGAGAATATCATCTTGGTCGATACAAGTATCATCCAGGCCGATATGTTTATGACGGCTGCCTTAATGAGGATGCCCTAATTAAGGTTTTTGATTTTGGACATATCGTCCGGGACGATATAAATATCGTCCGGGACGATATAAATATCGTCCCAGCCAATATTACCAAAAATAGAAATCTTTTAAGGAATAGCAGGAAATCTTCCAAGTTACAAATCAATAGGTCCCACATCAAATACAACAGATTCAAGAAAAGAAAAAGATTACAAACTGACTCAGACCTAGTCTACCCAATCTTGAGCTAATTCTAAATTGTAGTCCGATTATGTGAACCTGAAACGTTAGCACATAAGGCAATCGTAGAGAAATAATGAATGTTTGCTTTCATCAAAATCATAAACCATAGATCCGCAACAATCACCCCCTTTTTGATGATGGCAAACAATTTCAATTTGAATTTTCAAAAAAAAAAATCTCCTAATATCCCTCTTACTAGAATAACACTTTAAAAAAATAGGGTAGATAAAAATATTTTTGATGTTTTATAATTTTTGAAAAGAAAAAAGGATACAAATTCAACAGTACGTTCTCCCCCTTTGACATTATAAAAAAGAGAGGAGGTATTAAAAAAAAAATAAAACACAAAAAAAATTGTTTCCTGATCTAGTGAGAAAACAAAATATTCTTAGAAATGATATAGTTACCTCTTGGTTTTAATCAAAATCATAGTAGAATCGTATTTGACAACGCATAGCCCAGAAAAGGATAAAAACTCAAAAATTGATAATCCAAACTCAAGCTCTTTAAAAAGGCAAAAAGACTTTTTGATTCAAAATCTGAATCAAGGAATAAATTAGAGAAAGAAAAAGTAATTTTTGAAAAACTCCTTCCATAAAATATATCTACTAGAAAATCAATGCACTAATTTTTAAATCAAGAATCAAGATTTTCAAACTCAAGTATCGAAAGTATCAAGGGTTTTCTTAAATTTTTTTAAGAAATATAAGAATGGTAAGCATTAACTTTATGGGCTCATTTTATGCCTCTTGACAATTGGTTGGCGCACTACGCATCTTTTGATACACTTTGTGTATTCTATATTTTCAATTTGGCGTCTTTGCGCATCTTTTATTTTTGGCATCATTGGCCTTTTTTTTTTTTGAATATGCTTCCTTTCTTAAATCTTAAAAATAAAGGAAAACCCATCTTAGTGACAAAGCGAATTGCTTGATTAAGAAAATTACGAGTTAGATTCAAAAACTTACAAAAGATTCCTATGCGATAAATAAAACGTAGGGAGATAAAAAATTTTGTTTCAAAAACTAATTTAAAAGATGAAAAAGATTTTAAATCAAAAGTAGGATAACCTTTTTTAGAAAATAGAGATTGAGAGAAAAAAAAAGAGTTTCCTTCCTTTGACTGTTTTAGAGAAGTCAAACACAACTTACCAAAGATTTAAAAAAAACCAGGAAGTATATTTTTCATTTTTAGAAAAGTGAATGTATGTGTTGATGAGAGAAGAAAAGAAAAAAAAATTCATAGAAACAAAAAAGGAATAAACAAAAACAAAAAAATGAAAAACATAAAAACAAAAACACAACAAAAAAAACATGAAAGGCTTTTAACCATTATCTCTCTTCTGGTCCGATGCTTTAGAAACCAGATCTGCCCATAATATTTTTTGCCTTTCATTGTTTTCCCAGTTTGAATTTTGCTTTGCCTTGCCCTTTTCTTTCATAGGAAGAATTCTTAAATTAGGGTACTAATTTTTCATATGTCCAGACTTCCTGCATCGAAAGCAAATAATGTCAGAAGAGATATGGACATCCTTACCACTTTTACCTTTTTTCCACTTTTACTTATGCTTAGGTGAGCTTTGTGATTTGCTTAACGCGTCATTGCCTTTGTCACCAACTAGGTTATCTCTTTCTATATCTTCTGCTTTTAGAACAATCGTTTCACCTGCATCCAAAAGTCTTTGACCCAAACCTTGCTCGTAGGCAATTAGTGAGCCAATCAAATTATCATTAGAATATACATTCAAATCTTTAGATTCATAAATAACAATAACTTTAGAATCAAATTTGTCTAGTAGACATCGAAGAATTTTGTTAACTTTTTCAAAATTTGAAAAATCTTTTCCTAAAGCATGAAATGAGTTTACAATTTGAATGAATCTGGTATATATGTCTAAGATTGTTTCAAAAGGTTTCATGTAAAATAATTCAAAATCATGCATTAATAAATTCAACTTAGATTGCTTGATTTCACTAGTGCCTTCGTATATGGTGTGTAATTTATCTCAAACGTCCTTACCGGGTAATGCACGTGTATACTAACATAAAATCATCAGAATTTAAAGCACAGAAAAAGCAGTTTAAAGATTTTGCATTCAATTGAGCATTTACTTGTTCTTCCCTATTCATTGACTAAAAGGAATATCAATTTTAACTCCATTAACAATTCATAACGGTGATGAATAACCAGTTAAAATCATATGCCACATGCAAAAATCAATCGATTGCAAGAAAATAGACATATTTTCAAATAAAGGTGGTTTGGTGATTGAATAACCTTCCGCAATAGTATGATTACAAAAATTAGCCATGGATCAAAAATTCAAAAGCTTTTAAAAACTTATTTTATGAATACGGCTCTGATACCACTTAAAAGTTCGTTAGGGATGTTAAGCCCTATAGAACTGGCCCAAGACTAACAAAGAGATAGGTGAATTGGATAACTTTAAAACTAAAGATAAAAGTCAAACCAAAATCACCATAGAAATTAAAGTGCGGAAGAAAACAAATGCGAAAGCGATAATGAGAAAAGAACACACCAAATTTATACTTGTTCGGTCAAACCTTGACCTACGTCCACTCCTTGGAGGCACCCTCCAATTATTGCACTAAAATCGTGACTCTCCTTTAGCCCCCACTGTTAGGCGGAGAAGCCCTTACAAAACCACTTCCACTTTCCCAGTGCGGCATAGTCGCCGGGTCCTTTGACACCAAGGAGATCTTCTTCTTTGATGAACTTACCTTGAGACAAGCCTTGAATCCGATGGTACTAAGGTGCGAGTTCGCCGGAGCAACCGTGTGGAATCCCCTCCACACTCCCTTGAGTTCCTTCCCCTCATAGGATCTTCTCCCTCTCAAACTCCACCCATTCCTCTCTCCCTTTCAAGCTCTCTCTTCAAGTTTCCCCCACAAGAAAGAAGCTATATTGGCTGCCAAAGACACTTACAAAGTGCCTTGTCATAGCTTAAATAGAAGCTCTCAAAACGAGCTCATTAATGCAAGTTGTCGCCATTATCGTCCAGGACAATAGACATATCGTCCTGGACGATTAGTTTAAATATGAGAAAAATCATCCTGAAAATTGCTCTGAAATGAAGCTTGACAATGTCTAATCGTCCCGGACAATCTTGCGATCGCCCCGGACGAAATCCCCATTAATTGATTTCCAAAACTGCCTGAGAAATTTTGGAAAAATTGTCCTGGATCGTCCTGGACGATATTTTATAGTCCAGGCCGATCCACTAGGACGATATCCAAAGATAAGAATTTCTTAAGTAGATCTGGCAGCAGATTCTTGCTGAATTGAGCCGATCGTTCTGGCCGATACAAAATTGTCCAGGACGATGTGTTTTGCAAAAAGACGGCTGCTTTAATGAGGATGCTCTAATTAGGGTTTATACTTTTGTTAGATCGTCCATGACGATATAAATATCATCCCGGATGATGTTACCAAAAATAAAAATATTTTAGGGCACAACAGAAAATCTTCCAATTTACAAAATATCAGATGCCACTCCAAATATAACAGACTCAAGAAAGGAAAAAGATTACAAACTGACAAAGACCTAGTCTACCCAATCTTGAGCTGGTTCCAAATTGTAGTCTGATCGTGTAGACTTGAAACGTAAGCACATAAGGCAATTGTAGAGAAATAAGGAATGTTTGCTATCATCAAAATCATAAACCATATATTCATAACATTTCCTAGTAAGGATGCAATTATAGTTGGAAGAGGGCTTAGGAGAAGGGTTAATTAAATTCTAAAAAATGATCAATGATCACTATAAAAACCTCATGAGGAGTAGTAAAAGAACCAATATCAATGGTAATCTCATTAATCCTATTAAAATTTCTTCCTTGATTTAATTTTTATATAGATAACCCCAAAATCAACTTCCCCATTAAATAGTCCCTTAACTTTGGACCTTTAGATAATCCAAGAAGACCAAGAAGAGTAAGAAGAGGCTAACTGTTTGTTAACAACTTGTACGGAGGAATTACAAACAAAATTAAAAGGGTAATGTTAATTTGTTGTAGAATAAAAATTTGCTTGTGTTGAAGATCAACCTTGTCATTGGAGATATAATTGGAAGAAGCCCATCATTTAGTCTTAAAACCCTCTTTAAGCTTGTGAAGCTTAATATGAAAGAAATAAATCAAATTACCACCAAAGGGGACGACCCAATTAGAGATTAAGACATCCCAAAAAAATATAGGAACATTATACCATAAATTTATAAACAAAAACCTATTATTAATATTATCCATATGTGAATTAAGAAAGACCAAAAAGGCTATGATCATAGCAACTCGAATCATCTATTTTATAATAAAAGTATGAGAAATGCTCAAGCAAATTATCATACAGTAGCATCTTATCTTACTTAATATGAATATATCATCACTCCTATGATTAAACCAAGTGAGGAAGTGAACGGTATTATCTAAGTCATGAACATTGATGTTAATCAAATGATTGTTAAAATTTCAGAGCTTACTATTATGGATAGCATTGCCACCAGCCTTTTTCATGGCTGGACCTACAACTGTTAAAATCCCTTACGTTAATCCAAGGGAGATTAACATTAGCAAAAAATATTCCAAATATCCTTTAAAAGGATTAACCTATCAGAATGAGAATTAGAATCATAAAAGTAAAAAATATGACAAAGAGGAGTAACCCCCATGAAGAAGGTTTCATGAATCAAATGACTAAAAAAAAGCTATGTTTAAAAGAAACCTTACTAGAGTTCCACTTAAGTTGGATTCTATCAGAATTACAAACATCAAAATTATTAAAAGAACCTTCATTATCAAAGACTTTATTCTCAAGATAAAACCCAAGAATAAAAGTCACCTAGAAGGGATTTTAGCATTTAAATACACAAAAATCCAAATTAAAATGACGGACAAACTACTTATAATTTAGCATTTTCTTAGTGATATTAAAACCCTTGATATTCTAGGAAGCTATACTCTTAAAATTCAATGGGCTTTTGTATTAAGAGGATGAGCCTTTTTGTCTTTTTTGGAACACATCAGCATGGAGGTTTAAATGTTAGTTTGTTGCATAGAGGCACCATTAGAGGAAACTAAGGCAATAAAGGTTTGTAGGATGTCATCATTAAAAGAAACAGATTATGAATATTGGTTGTCATTGAAGAAACATGGACATCCACAACTTCATTACTTATAAAAATGTCCTCATACTGCAAAAATAACAAACTTATTTGAAATAACATTATTTAACTAAATTGCAGAGGAAGTGTTAATAGAGTTAGGGGGACCTTGAAGAGGATGAATTTCTTAAAAGAAGAGTTTAGGTTCCATATAGCCTTAAAAGAGGAATTGGAAATCTCATTGGCTTAAAGAGAATAACCCAATAAAATTACACTGATCTCACCCAAAATGGACCAAGGAATCAGTTAGGGTAACTTTAAGAAAACCCTCAGAAGAAGCCAGCAAAGAAGCTGGAGGCTGAGGGGGTTTAGGAATGGTGATAATAGGGTGGATTATAGGGTTTTTGACTAACACTCCTTACCCTAGACCTAGTGTCTGACATCTCAGGCGTCTATAGTGAAAGGATTCGTCGACAGTCTTGATCAACCAACACTTCCTTCTCCCTTGCTCTGACCTGAAATTATTAACCACATATAATGAGCTTAAATAGCCCAGCAGGTCACCAAAGCCTACGACTGAAATCAAAGCACGATACAGAAGTAATATGCATGTCAAATAGTCAAATCAATATCAGTCACTTGCACATGATCATTGAATCGATGCAGATACGGAAATCAGTACAGAAATAGAAATCAATGCATAAATAATAGAATAAAAAATCATTAGTGATAAAAATCAGTGAACAGTAGAAAATCCCATAAAGCTCAATGAACCAGTACGTGAGTCAAATCTCTACAGTAGTCATCTTATCTATAACATCAGTCAAAGCAATGTAGTAGAATTATATCAAAACATACACTAGCAATTCCAGTTATTCAATATCACATGCTCAATAAATCATATGTAATCCAGTAATCTATATCACGTATATAATGTCAGTACATTGAATCAGTAGTAGCAGTGTATGTATCAATATCAGTAATAATCTTGTGACGACATGAACGATTACGCTATAATGGTGAAATCATGTAGTAACAGTAAATCCGCACAGTAAAGATAAATCATAATTTAGTAAAGAAAACATCATATCTAAAATATCCATCAAATCAATATCGCATCAATCACAACAATAAAATCAATCAGATCATTAAATAAAGAAATCAATTTTAGTCAATAATATCAGTCGGTATGAAATCATATAAAATGATCAATTCAATACATCGTAAGGACAGTTGAAATCAAATCGATAAATCAATAATAACCATTAAAATCAATCAACTCATAAATCCATCAGTAAATCCATTCAATAGCAATAAATCAATTCCATATCAATATCAATAGCAATACAACAATTCCATTTCAATAAATCCATTCAAAATCACACCTTTTTCAAGGTTAGTATGTTAGTAATCCGTTGGCTATGATAGAGTCGTCACCCTTGCCCATCTGCATAAACTCCTTATAACTCCCAATCGTTATATCACGTGATCAATAGAGGATAACACCAAACTCTTTTTAAAGGAAAGCTTGTCAGCCCACCATCCTGATAGGTCAATCTTCAACCAATGGTTCAACTAGCTTTTACTTAGCAAGTAAAAAACATGGCTATTACGGTGTTTTTCAATCTTGGAATATCGATGTATCGTTGTATCCATTGGCTCAATAAGAGTCATCACTCTTGCCCATCGGCAGAATAATCTCCTTATGACTCTCAATCGTTGTATCAATGATCAATAGAGGATAACACCAAACCCTTTTTAAAGGAAAGCCCATCGACCCACCATCCTGTCAGGTCTATCAATCTCCAACCAATGGTTCAACAAGTCTTCACTTGTCTTTCAGAATATAATAGTAATAGATTCAATCATATGCACATTCATATAGAACAACAAATATAAATAGCTTAATTAAGGAGAACCATTAAAATATCGTACAGTCGACAGAATTCCAAACAGAGTTAAAATACACTATTTCAGAAAATAACCAAATTACTAGAAATCGAATAAAACAATGTTTCAAAGCTTTACTTGTACTGAAGCAATATTTTTCAATAGCCAGATACTTTTCTATTCAATAAAAATTGCACAAAACTCAAAATATCAGATAAAATTTTTTCAAAAATTACTCAAATCATACAAAAACATCATTTCAATAACATACCAAAAGTTACGCGGTAAAAGTTTCGTCAATACAAAGATATGCATGTTTTTCGATAACGGAAACACATAATTGAGCAAAAAATACCAAAACACGTAATCTTCGAAATCAAAAATAGGATTTGGATTCCTTACAGCGAAACAAACAATTTTTCCAACAACGGCGTCGGATGAAAAACGCACCGCGAGCTCCAAAACCAAGCTTTCTCCTTCCTTTTCCTTCTCTTTCTATCTCTTGCTTTTTCTCTCTTTTCAAATGATTCCCAAAATATATCAATCCAATATATATCCATTCAGATCATTCTGGACGATCCAAAATCATCCCGGGATGATTTCCCCTCTGGATGAAATTCATTCAGACGAACTTGACTTCGTCACTAGACGGCTTGCCCTCTGGAAAAATTTCATCCCGACGAACCAAATTTCTTCTTGGGATGAACCTCTCTGTCCATAGATTTTGTACTGATCGTTAACGTCATCCCAGACGATCCTGGAAGGAAAATCGAGCTTTCACAATCTCCCCACCTTCAGAACAATGTCGTCTCCGACATTACCATTAAGAGCTCAAATGCAAAATCCACAAACAAATCCGTCCAATCAAAACTCAAATCAAATCGAATCAAAACCAAAACTCATCGAAAACCATACTGTCCTACAGTTCATTCAATCACATGTCATTCACTATGTATGCAAAATGATGCACTTGAAACTACACATTCTACCAAATTATCAATCAAATCCTTTCACTACACTTGCTATGATACCAATTTGTGACTTCCCAAGCATCTATAGTGAAAGGATTTATCGACAGTCTTGATCAACCAACACTTCCTACTCCCTTGCTCTGACCTGAAATTATTAACCACATATAATGTGCTTAAATAGCCCAGCAGGTCACCAAAGCCTACGACTGAAATCAAAGCATGATACAGAAGCAATATGCATGTCAAACAGTCAAATCAATATCAGTCACTTGCACATGATCATTGAATCGATGCAGATACAAAAAATCAGTACAGAAATAGAAACCAATGCATAAATAATAAAATCCAAAATCATTAGTGATAGAATCAATGAATAGTAGAAAATCCCATAAAGCTCAATGAACCAGTACGTGAGTCAAATCTCTATAGTAGTCGTCTTATCTATAACATCAGTCAAAGTAATGTAGTAGAATTGTATCAAAATATACACTTGCAATTCCAGTTATTCAATATCACTTGCTCAATAAATCATTTGCAATCCAGTAATATATATCACATATATAATGTCAGTACAATGAATCAGTAATAGTAGCGTATGTATAAATATTAGTAACAATCCTGTGATGACATGAACGATTATGCTATAATGGTGAAATTGTGTAGTAATAGTAAATTCGCACAGTAAAGATAAATAACAATTTAGTAAAGAAACATCGTATCTAAAATATCCATCAAATCAATATCGCATCAATCACAGCAATAAAATCAATCAGATCATTAAATAAACAAATCAATTTCGGTCAATAATATCAGTCGATATGAAATAATATAAAATGATCAATTCAATACATCGTAATCAAATCGATAAATCAATAATAACCATTAAAATCAATCAACTCATAAAACCATCAGTAAATCCATTCAATAGTAATAAATCAATTCCATATCAATATCAATAGCAATACATCAATTCAATATCAATAAATCCATTCAAAATCCATAAATCAATTCCATATCAATAAATCAATAAATCTATAATGAGATCATAAGAACAATACTTACACATGCATTCCACTACAGTAATCTTACTCGACAAGTACAATCACTAGCTATTAAGGCGTTTTTCAATGTTATTATGTTAGTAATCAGTTGGCTATGATAGAGTCGTCACCCTTGCCCATCGGCATAAACTCCTTATGACTCCCAATCGTTATATCACGTGATCAATAGAGGATAACACCAAACCCTTTTTAAAGAAAAGCCCATCGGCCCACCATCCTGACAAGTCAATCTTCAACCAACGGTTCAACCAGCCTTTACTCAACCAGTAAAAGACATGGCTATTACGATGTTTTTCAATCTTGGAATATCGATGTATCGTTGTATCGTTGGCTCAATAAGAGTCGTCACTCTTGCCCGTCGACAGAATAATCTCCTTATAACTCCCAATCATTGTATCAATGATCAATAGAGGATAACACTAATTCCTTTTTAAAGGAAAGCCCGTTGGCCCACCATCCTGTTAGGTCTATCAATCTCCAACCAACGGTTCAACCAGTCTTCACTTGTCTTTCAGAATATAATAGTAATAGATTCAATCATATGCACATTCATATAGAACA
Source organism: Dendrobium huoshanense (assembly GCA_016618105.1). Taxonomy (NCBI): domain Eukaryota; kingdom Viridiplantae; phylum Streptophyta; class Magnoliopsida; order Asparagales; family Orchidaceae; genus Dendrobium; species Dendrobium huoshanense. The sequence continues at coordinate 28,188,750 of CM028342.1, forward strand.
ACAAATACAAATAACTCAATAAAGGAGAACCCTTAAAATATTGTACAGTCTACAGAATTCCAAACAGAGTTAAAATACACAGTTTCAGAAAATCACCAAATTACCAGAAATTGAATAAAACAACATTTCAAAGCTTTACTTGTACTGAAGAAATATTTTTTAATAGCTAGATACTTTTCTATTCGATAAAAATTGCATAGAACTCAAAATATCCGTTAAAAACTTTCCAGAAATTACTCAAATCATACAAAAATATCATTTTAATAACATACTAGAAGTTACGCGGTAAAAGTTTCGTCAATACAAAGATATGCACATTTTTCGATAACGGAAACACAAAACTGAGCAGAAAAATACCAAAACACGAAATCTTTGAAATAAGAAATAGGATTGGATTCCTTATAGCAAAACAAACAATTTTTTCAACAGCGGCATCGGACGAATAGCGCACCGCGAGCTCCAAAACCAAGTTTTCTCCTTCTGTTTCCTTCTCTTTCTCTCTCTTGCTTTTTCTCTCTCTTCAAATGATTCCCAAACTATCTCAATCCAATATATATCCATTCAGATCGTCCCGCACGATCCAAAATCATCCATGTATGATTTTCCCTCTGGATGAAATTCGTTCATACGAACTTGACTTTGTCCCTGGACGGCTTGCCCTCTGGACAAATTTCGTCCCGACGAACCAAATTTCATCCTGGGATGAACCTCTCTGTCCATAGATTCTGTACTGATCGTCCCGGACGATCCAACGTCATCCCGAATGATCCTGAAAGGAAAATCGAGCTTTCACATAGTGACAACAAGATCTTAAAGGAGATACTTAGGACTAAGATGCTAAGGGAGCAGTAGGGAACCATAGCCTAAATATGACATCAATTTTGTTTTTTCGAGCAACACATTAATATGAGCTTGAGTTCCGATTGGAGTTTTGGGGAGTATATCTATTTTTTTTTTTTGTTCTAGGACTAGCAGTTCTAGGGATCGACTCCACTCTCTCCAATTGTTTCTAATTCTTACTATTACGAAAAGGTCACAAAGAGAAAATACGAGCTTGTTTAATAGCAATAGTAATTCATCGTTGTTGTTTCATTCAAAAATATTAAACTCTAAGAGAAAATACACATAGAAATATCACTAGACAACGTAGAAATATCACTAGGCAATGTAGCATTATTTTGCATTTGGACACAAACTCTAGAAAATGTTAAACACATTTTAAGCATAATTAAAGTATTAATCTCAATAGAAGACCCAATAATGCTAATTATTTTGGATATCCCCTCAGGAGTCCAATAGGGTAAGGGTATATCATGATTTTTTATCCATAAGGGATGAAGGTGAATGTTGACCTCATTAGTCGAGGTAATTTTCCCCGGATTCAATTCTAGCACCTAGGTATTCGTAGCCTAGTGTAGACGTCGCCTTTAGGATTTCTTTAGGTGGACACCTAATGACATAGCATCGACTCGAACTTACCACTCAGCTCGAATCAAAATCAATTCAATCCAATTCTAATTCAACCTCAAATCAACTCTTTTAAACCAAAATTTGCTACACCAATCGAAATGAAATCAAATCAAATTAACACAAATTGAATTCGATTTCAATGGCTCCGATTAACCCGTTTTGACTCGTCACAAGTATATATATAATAATAATTGATACGTCGTCAAAAATTATCTTAATCGGCACGAGTCTCGATGCAAAATCAAGTTTGGAAACTTCAAAAATTAATTCGGAGACCATCCCAACTCCAATTTCAGTAAACTTATAGTCGAACTGAGCGTCTCAGGAATACAAACCCAACGACACCAAGATCAACCCAATCCGAGCCCAAATGAGTCCAAATCAAGGGCTCAAATTGCTGTTGGAATGTTCAAACCGCAATTTGAGTGACCAAACGGTCTCCGATTTTGACGAGCTTATACTCGAATCGAACGGCTCGACGAGACGAATCGAATGAGTTCAAGATCACCGAATTCCGAAATCATTAAGTCCTTCAAATGTCAACCGAACGGTCCACGGTCAAAGGGTTCAGCAACAACCCATAACCACCCACTCTCCCTCTCCCTCAACCCATAACCACCCACTCTCACTCTCCCTCAACCCAAAAAACGTCCAAGCCTCCCTCCTCTCATACATGACACATCCAAGCCCCTCCTCTCATCTAATCTCCAGCCCTAGGAACCCCAAAAGAACCCCTCTATGCCACGGCTTGTTCAACTAGAGGCAACAAAAAGTGGTAAACTTTCTTTTTTTAATTTCTCTTCCATTTCGTTTATATCAACTTCTACGACTTCTTGAAGTAATGAAAAAGATATGTGCCTTGATTGTTTTCTTTAAAGGAAATTAAAGAAAGAGGGTTTTATTTCTTGTTAGTCAAGATAAGAGTTGGATCATGAGTTTTCTACGATTCAAATTTCAGTTAGATTTACAAAAGAGTATGTATCATTTTTCTCTTGATTAAATAGTTTTGTCCTTAACACAAATGATTTTCGGATTAGGGAGTTTAATGGCTGCATCTCTCTTTCAGTTTGAAAGAGAGATTGTTATTCTTCATATGTAAAATTAGAAGTGTTGATGAATTGTCCTTCTTTATAAATTTTTGGAAAGGATTGTAGTTATATTTATCACTTCTTTGAGTTTAACATTTGTTTACAAATGATGCAAGATATGATGATTCTTTTACAACTTGATAGCTTTTATTTTTTTATTTTTTTTTTTACATTATAAATAAATTATAAAAGAGTTTATTGCTATGTTGAATATTAATGCGTATATTATCGTTTCATGTGCTATTTGGAAAGATGAAGGTTGTATGTTTTAGAAGATGAAAATGTATGTGTTTTGAAAGATGATATGTGTCTATGTTTTTGAAGGGTGACATGTGTAAGTATGAAAAGTAAAGAGTTTGCCTTTTGGGGAAAGTATTGTGTGGAAAAAGTTAAAAGTAAGATGTTTTAAATTTTGAAAAATGATTTGTATGCTTTGAAAAATAGAGAAGTGTTGGAGGATATTCATGTGCTTTAAATATGATATTGTTGTATTGGTGGTTGGAAGATATATGTTGTGATTTGTGAAAGAGAAATGGTGAACATTGATTTATATTTCATAAGAAAAAGCAAATTCTTATCAAGAGAAGGAAAAGTTTAGAATGTTGGTAGAATTGAAAAGTGTATGAATTTCAAAAGGTGAAGTGTTTAAAGTTTGGTCTTGAAAGATAAAGCTCTAAGTTTGGTAAAGAAAAATGGCTTATATGTTTGTTTTTAAAAGGTGAAAAAGTGAAAGGATGGGTTTGAGAAATGAACATGAGTGATTTGAAAAGTGAGAAGTATGTATCTTAAAAGTGATGAGCGTATGTTTTAAAAGGAGATTTATGTGTTTGTTTGGAAAGTGATATGTGTAAATATGGAAATATGTAATAGTAAGGTGTATGGAATGATGAAGTGGATTGTATGTATATATTGAAAAGTTTTAGATGGGAAAGATAAAGAGTGGTTTTTGAAGAAATTGTAGAATATTTTAGGAAGTAAAGGATTAATGCAGATAGCAAGATGTTTGGGTGTAGAAGAAAAAGTGATTTGTGTGTAGAAATATAAGTAAATTTATATGAGTTTTGGAAGGGGAGAAGTGTGCAAATGCGAAGGGAAAAGTGTTTATTTTGTGGAGATTGTGTAAGCTTGGAAGAATGGAAGTGAATGTTAGAAAAATATACAATATGCTATTAAAAGTGAAAGGATTTCAAAAGCAAAGTCAACAAAACTAGTGATCGAGCCCGAAGAAAGGTACGTCTTTATTTTCAGTAAATTTCTATTATTTCATTCTTATTTATTAAATGAACTTTCTAATCCCCGTTTTTCCCTGTTTTTCTTTTCTTTATTTGCATGAACTACGAGGAACGGTACTGATCGAGTGGACAAAAGTACAAGGAGCTAATGACGTCAGTCGCCTCTATCCAGCCGGGTAGAGGTGCTACGGGCGGAACCACCGGGTCGTAGCCCCCGGTGACTGTAAGTATTTCTAAACTTAGAAAACCTTTAGGGGCCCCTTGATGTGGTGTGCGTTAACCCTTCCCTTTTAGGTCACTGTAGTAACTTCAATTTTATTAGGTTTACTTTTATTTGCTCTTAGATCCCTAAACCCCTTTTACATATACGCAAAGTCCCAAGGGTTAGTAAATAACAAAAAATTTTGTCCCGTATAATAGTAGTGACACTTAAGGATAAAAAATTAAGGACCTGGTCTTAGAAAATCTAGACTTAGGAAGCATGCACACTTTAGGATAGAAACTTATAACATAGAAAATTAAGTGACATCTCACTTTAGAATTAGTAAATATCTTTAAATTAGAATTCAATCAATTAGAAAGCTTTAGCCAATAATTGACTTAGGACATTTCAAAACCTCACAGCCTACTGCACACACTTAGATTTGTTTGTTAGGACAACTGACTCTAGTTTTAGGTTAGGCCGGTGTTTATTTCCTTACTGCACTGTGACGGGCTTTTTCTCGAGTTTTATTGCATGCTGGTTGTAAAATGTTGGTGTGTTTGTTTATTTATTTTTATGGCACTCTGTGTTGGTTTGATTGACGATTAGATTACCCATAGGCTAGGAGCGATCTGGATTGTTAATATGATTTTCTGCAGGTGGCCACACTCATGCAGGGCAGAAAAAGAGGGCTAATTAATTACTAATAAATAAATGCTACAGGTGCTTCAGCTGCTTAGCCCCCAAATGAAGAAGAGTGTGGCCAAGTGTGGCTTAATAATTTAAATTCAATTGCATATATATATAACTGCGTGGAATGATTTTTGTTATAAATTGCTTAGGATAACCCTGCAGGTGGTCTAGATTTTCTTTCTTTTTATGTGAAATGTAATGTAATGTAAATGTGTTTATAAAATGTGAAAGTGATTTTTTTGAAAGTGGGATATTACATCCAATTTGGAATCCAAAGAAAGGAGAATATACCTTAAAGGATTATTCTCTTTTATTTGGAAAGCCAAATTAGGATGATTCAATATCCAAATAGAAAAGAAAATACCCCTCTTAAGGATGAGTTTCTTTTCATTTGGATATCCAGAACCCGACGGACCCGAGAAGTTCGTAGAAGAAGGAAAGACTGAACAAGAAGATTGAAGAAAGAAGATGAAGTAATGAAGATTTAAGGAACAGTATATCCCATTTCAAAAATCACTTGCGTCATTCTTAGGATTAGAATCCGGGTTTGTTGTCAGTGGTGCCCGGCCACTTTACTTTCTGCAAATTTTGGGTGTAATATGGACATTGGACATTGGACATTATATTTGGATTATTAAAATTGATTGTTTACATTGTTTGTGCAGTAGATTTTTTTAGGACCTTGCATGCCGTGTTTTGTTTTAGCCTGGATTCGAAACGGAGAGATTTTTTTCGTAAGGGTACGCTTAAAATTCTTATACTCGTAATCTTAAATAAAAATTTTTAGGCTCACATAGTAACTCTAACGATCTAAGAAGTAAGCTCGGGATCGCCGAGAGTCAGCATAAGCATATTAATACTTTCTCTTCCTTGTTAGGCACCTCCCCGCCTGCGGGTTCTGGCAGACCACTTGACCTATGAGGGTGCAGTTCTGTCAAGGGGAAGTTGTGCAATCTCTAGGGAAAAATCTATTTTCTAAGCCTAAATTTTTAAACTGCTTCATTATCATTTTATGCATTCGAGTCAATTAGCATGCATTGCATTAGATACAAACTAAAAAGAGTCTAAAATTTTAATTGCATTTCTAGACATTTATCACCCTACATAAGTTGAGGGGCTAATTAGGAATTGTCTTAGATGTCGGCCCCCAATTCCTTAAAACTTAAACAACATCCCTACCCATCTTTCATAAGAGACTGGACACATGGTTTTAAAGCGCCTAGGTGGTTAGCTGGCTCCTCAATCCAGGCCGGGATAAGTCCAGATTTGCACTTCATTAGTTAGGTTCGGGTCGCTACTTTGTAGTACCCAAATTAGATTTAGGTTCTGAGGCAGATACTTTTTAGATCTTAAGTCCTCGCCCTCCGGGAATATAATCCCAAATTTCTAATAAAATGTCAACTTAAACATAAAATTTTCTCCTAAAATGTAAAGCCCAACATAGGATAGATTGAGGTTGTCTCTGAGCTTCTCAGAATCCGACACCTCCTACTTTTCATCCTTTGACTCGCTAATAAATGTTCAACATTGAGCTTTCACCTTAGAAAATTCCTACTTCTGTTCCTTGTCTTTTACTTTGTAATCAAAGGGTATGAAATCACTGTTTTAATCGAGAGTTTTCTTAGGAGCATTCCTCCTAAGATTTAATTAACTATAGGAGCTTGCTCCTATAGGGATTTGAGAACCCTAGACTAAAATAAACCTTGTTTTATTCGTATAAAACAAGGGAAGAATCTTTGGGAACGTAGATATTTTTAAAACCTTATTTCTAATTTTGAATAGACTTGTAAAATATTATTATTATCTTTTCAGATAATATAATATTATACTTGTTATATTCAACTTTAGAAATAATGAATTTTATAAAACTCATTCTCACTTTTGGATATCTTAAAGAATGTTATGTTCGTCTTTTAAGATGATATAATATTCTTCTTGCCATATCTAAATAAAAGAATGAATAAATTTTTTTTTTTTAAAAAAAAAAAAAATCGTATTTCTATCTTTGAACATATTTTATAGAATTTCATGTTCATCTTTTAAGATGATATGTTATTCTTTGAACTATGTTTGATTATAGAAATATCAATTTTCAAAACCCTATTTTGATATTGAATCCATTATAGAATATTGTGTCGGCCTCTCGAGACTGTACTTTATTCTTAATGCAGTATTCGATTACAAAATAGGAGAAATCAAAATCTGCGTGGTGACACAATTTTTTTCCCACCAAGGTTTTTCTGGCGACTCCGCTGGGGATCAATCCTCTCTCCATCTTTAGCAGTGTTTTATACCCTTTAATCGGTAGTATACTTGTGCTTAACATAAGTTGTAACTACCTTTCTTCCGTTGGTTCTTTTATTCATCTCATTCTTGAATAATTTGGCCGGTATCTAAAAAAATTTTTAGAGGTCTTATTTTGGACCCCGTTAGAAAATTAACGAGGAGCTCCTTTATAATGGCCTATTTGTAAAGTAAATCCCTGTGTTAATTCGAACGTTGTAATTACATTATTCTTATAGCTTGATGTTTGAATTAGCACTGGGTCCAAAATCAATTTACCCAATCTTTAGTAATATGTATAGTTACTTCTTTTAGTAACTTAATGTATTATTTGGATTGAGTTCAAATAACTTTAAGACTTCAAAAAAGTTTAAACTTCTCTATGTCTTAGCCAACATATTGTAGTTATATATTTTTTATAACTCGATATGTAGTAGGACAAATCTTAAGAAAATTTGAGCTTTTAAATCAAAGTTTTTCTCCCTTTCTAAACAAACATGTTGTAGTTATATATTTTTTTTATAACTTAATATGTGTGGTAGGATAGGGTCCAAAAGCTCAAACCTTCAAATCAAAACTTTCTGCTTGTCCTAATAACATATTGTAGTTACATGTCCTTTGTAGCTTGATATATTTTCTAGGACAGGGTCCATAACCTGATCTATGCAAGATTTTCAAGATTAAATTCAATTTACATTGAGAAAAGTTTGAAAGTTCAAATACAAATCAAGCTTATAAAAATAATTTTGCTAGAAAAAATAGCAGGTTGATTTCTTTTAAAAAGAAATTTACCTCTATCTTCCTTAAATTGTAATTAAAATTTCATTGTGGTTGACTCCTCTAAACACTTAAAGAATAAGACCTATAACTTTCAATGCTAAAATGAAAAGTATGTTCCCTCCCTCCCTCCACTTGAGTGGATTAACGCTTTAGATGAAGATATATTTAATCTCATTTCTTTTTAAAACCTCAAAGCACAAAAGTTTTGCTAATTTTGCTAAGTTCCTAGCAATCTTCTGAATTAAATTCAAATATATTTTCAAATCTCATATTCAACCATATTATGATTTCTCTAATCTTAGGAATGAATAATTATTGGTTGATATATTGAAGTTTTAAAATATTTTGAATTCCCTCATCTTTAAGCCTTCTTGTAGGTTAGAATTTAAAATGTTTTTAAATCCTATTTCTTAAAGGTACTACATGGATACGACAATTTGTCCTCTACTATGTGGTTTAACTCTGATAGAAAATAGATCTTAAGGCATGCAATAAAGATAAATGACCTAATCAATTATATGAATGCCTTCGTTTACCGTATGAAGTTTTCTCTTATGGTAATATTTTTAAATCAAATTTTAGCTAAGTTTACTCTTGGCTTTATTACTCCATTTGAGAAAACTCATGAGCAGATCTTGTTAAGATTGATCATCTTAAATTTTTGTTTGGTCAAAAACTTAGGACGATTCAAGGTTCTTTATTATAGTTAATCCATGATATGGTTAATATTCTCTCTATCATGTGATTTTCCATCAAAATAAGTTGACATTTCTTGAATTGATACTAAGTTAGTCGACTTCATTACATCTTTAAAGGTTTCCTTCTTCAGAAGTGATAAAAAAATTATTATCATATTTGGGTTCACCCATTATGATATCCATAAATAACTTAATTTGAATTAAGATTTATGTCAAATTGAAATTGGAGGAAGTGGAAGTCTTATTCATCTCCTTGTTATTATACATCTCATAGGCATCTTGCAAGTTGATGAACTTGTTTCATAATGATCTCATTCAAGTTGTTTATTCATACTATAGGATTGGTCCAATTTATAAATCCATCTTTCTTGTATAAGAGGGTTAATTTTTTTTTACTCTTATACATGGAAGATGATTTTACAATTGAAATAATTATTTCAGGATTTAAATAAAGGAAGCCTCCTAAAAAAAAAGGGTGAAAAAGAAAAAGAAAAGAAAAAAGAGACACATTCATTAAATGGGTAACAAAAAAAAAAAGAAAAAAAGAAAAAAGAAAAAGAAAAAGAAAAGGTGGCTTCCCTTTCTAAATCTTGAATATCATAGGATCATTCATCCTTTAATATTTTTTAACACTTGACTTTGAGAATTCAAAATTTTGGTTCATCATCAAGCATTAATGTTCTATTAGATGTAAAATATATATATCATATAAAAGATTTGGAAATGATTAATTTCTACTTCCAATTTGACTCTCTTTTGATATAATTCTTAATTCAAAAAGAATAAAAATATGAAGAAGAAAACCCTAGTTTTGCTTGTAGGGAGCTATGATCTGGGTTAACAAAATTTAAATCTTGAGACCTCTCTAGTTAGCAACTTGAGTAGGTCAGTTCATATATTCAAATCATTTTCAAGAAAAATTATATAGATGATCAATCTAAATGGAATTATAATGGTGCTGGTTGTGCATTATTGGGTTTCACATATCTAACCTAATTGAGATGCATAAACAAACCATTATCCAAAAATCTTTAACTCTCTTTTGGACATCTTTCAATTTGAATGAGATTCTAGATAAGATCCTGATACTAGATGATCTATAGTGATATTTATAGATATAAAAATCACTTTATTTAGATTCAAATTTTTGAAACTAAATTAAGGGACATCCCTTAGTTGGTTCTGAGATGATTGTCTAATGTTCTCATTCACTATTGAATAACTATAACTTCCAAATTTAAATCTATTATTGACTGAACTAGGATGTTAGAACATGAGGGGTTCTATCCTTAGTGATGTCGATGATACCTTTGTTTGAATCTTTGTTAAACTTCAAAACAAAATCAAGCTACAATTTGACCTAGTCCATTATTGACTAATATTGGATGTTAGAATTGGAGGGATTCTATTCCCGATAAAGTTTATGATGGCTTCATCAAATAGATATAAAATTTAATTCAAAGTATATCTTCACTTTTTCATAAATTAGAATTGGATGTTAGAGTCTAAACAACTCTATCCCCAATAAAGAATCTTTCTATAGCATTGAAATTCAAAATCTTTGAAACTACACTTTTCTTTAAAGAAAGTTGTTAAGTTTTGATTATTTGATTAAAACTCAATTTGGTCATATTCAAACTATTTAATTCAGAGGGAGTCAACCTATCTTTCGTTGAGTTTTTGAATCTTTTCCTATGTCATTTTCATTAGGTTAAGATGATTAAAACTTAAACGATCACTTTCAAATATTATAAGAAAATTATCAAATAAAAAAAAATAAAAAAAATAAAGCTTTCACTTTTGATGAAAATCAAACTTTTCTCAATCATTGTGAGTATTTGATATTCCTTAGTGTTTTCACTATAAAGGATGCTCAAATATACTCATTGTTCTATAACAACTCATGCAAAAGTTAAAATTTTCTAAGAAACATTTTATCATGTTGCATTTAGTTCTCTTAGAACATATAAACAAAGACTCTAGAATATTCATATGATTTTCTTCGAGTTAATCGAAACAAATTCAATCATAGAATCAATCTTTAAACAAAATCTTGCATTTCTCCTTTGGTGGTCGAGATGCTTTGTTAAGTCTTTACTTATCAAAGATGATCAAACTACTCCCCTTTTGTTTTCCTCACATATAATGATCCGGTATAAAAACTTAATCCCTAGTGGATTATTTGTAAGTTATAAAGATCATTTATAATGAAGGATAAAACTAAATTTTAATCAAAAGATTTTCATGTCTATCAATCTTCAAAAAAAATTTTTTTTCTTTCCCTTTTAGAAAATGACATTTATAAAAGCTTATGATCTCTAGTAGAACATTTGCAAGTTGTCAATGTCATTTGTGGTTGAGGGAAAAGATTCAAAGCTTTAAAGAAATCAACTTTACTTTAAAAATTCACCACCCTGAAATCAGTCTTTAGGTCTAAGTCCGCTATTACGGCATCCTATTGGCTTTCTGGCTTAAGTCCGCTCTTACGGCAGCCAATCCTGTTTAAATCAGTCTTTAGGTCTAAGTCCGCTTTTACGGCATCCTATTGGCTTTCTGGCCTAAGTCCGCTCTTACGGCAGCCAATCCTGTTTAAATCAGTCTTTAGGTCTAAGTCCGCTTTTACGGCATCCTATTGGCTTTCTGGCTTAAGTCCGCTCTTACGGCAGCCAATCCAGTTTAAATCAGTCTTTAGGTCTAAGTCCGCTTTTATGGCATCCTATTGGCTTTCTGGCTTAAGTCCGCTCTTACGGCAGCCAATCCAGTTTAAATCTGTCTTTAGGTCTAAGTCCGCTTTTACGGCATCCCATTGGCTTTCTGGCTTAAGTCCGCTCTTACGGCAGCCAATCCAGTTTAAATCAGTCTTTAGGTCTAAGTCCGCTTTTACGGCATCCTATTGGCTTTCTGGCTTAAGTCCGCTCTTACGGCAGCCAATCCAGTTTAAATCAGTCTTTAAGTCTAAGTCCGCTTTTACGGCATCCTATTGGCTTTCTGGCTTAAGTCCGCTTTTACGGCAGCCATTCAATCTTAAATCCGTCTTTAGGTATAAGTCCTCCTACGGCATCCTATTGGCATCTTTGGAGTTAGGAATAAGCATCCCTAGTGGCATCCTAATCTTCGTCCCGAGGAGAAGTATAAGCATCCCCAGCGGCATCTTCTCTTCATTCTATTGATATTCTTGAAGTTAATCTTGATTTATAAAAATGTTTCAATCATATCAAAATCAAATTCAAAATTCCTGTCCGTGTCAAACCTCATTCAACTTTTCAATATCTTGACTTTGTTAAATAATACTAATTTCATTAGTTATTATTTGCTAAAGCCATCAATGCCAATATCAACTTCAAATCAATTCCTCAAACTCGAAACTCTATCAACCTTTATCCTAATTTTCTATCAAACCTCGAAATCTTTTCAAATTGTATACTCAAATCTTTAACTTATACTATGGATCTAGTTGATCGTTTCGGTCAACGCCAATACGCACGATAAACTTTGGCAAGTTTATCATGCCTATTGGGGGTCCATTTGTTGACCTCATTAGTCGAGGTAATTTTCCCCGGATTCAATTCTAGCACCTAGGTATTCGTAGCCTAGTGTAGACGTCGCCTTTAGGATTTCTTTAGGTGGACACCTAATGACATAGCATCGACTCGAACTTACCACTCAGCTCGAATCAAAATTAATTCAATCCAATTCTAATTCAACCTCAAATCAACTCTTTTAAACCAAAATTTGCTACACCAATCGAAATGAAATCAAATCAAATTAACACAAATTGAATTCGATTTCAATGGCTCCGATTAATCCGTTTTGACTCGTCACAAGTATATATATAATAATAATTGATACGTCGTCAAAAATTATCTTAATCGGCACGAGTCTCGATGCAAAATCAAGTTTGGAAACTTCAAAAATTAATTCGGAGACCATCCCAACTCCGATTTCAGTAAACTTATAGTCGAACTGAGCGTCTCAGAAATACAAACCCAACGACACCAAGATCAACCCAATCCGAGCCCAAATGAGTCCAAATCAAGGGCTCAAATTGCTGTTGGAATGTTCAAACCGCAATTTGAGTGACCAAACGGTCTCCGATTTTGACGAGCTTATACTCGAATCGAACGGATCGACGAGACGAATCCAATGAGCCCAAGATCGCCGAATTCCGAAATCATTAAGTCCTTCAAATGTCAACCGAACGGTCCACGGTCAAAGGGTTCAGCAACAACCCATAACCACCCACTCTCCCTCTCCCTCAACCCATAACCACCCACTCTCACTCTCCCTCAACCCAAAAAACGTCCAAGCCTCCCTCCTCTCATACATGACACATCCAAGCCCCTCCTCTCATCTAATCTCCAGCCCTAGGAACCCCAAAAGAACCCCTCTATGCCACGGCTTGTTCAACTAGAGGCAACAAAAAATGGTAAACTTTCTTTTTTTAATTTCTCTTCCATTTCGTTTATATCAACTTCTACGACTTCTTGAAGTAATGAAAAAGATATGTGCCTTGATTGTTTTCTTTAAAGGAAATTAAAGAAAGAGGGTTTTATTTCTTGTTAGTCAAGATAAGAGTTGGATCATGAGTTTTCTACGATTCAAATTTCAGTTAGATTTACAAAAGAGTATGGATCATTTTTCTCTTGATTAAATAGTTTTGTCCTTAACACAAATGATTTTCGGATTAGGGAGTTTAATGGCTGCATCTCTCTTTCAGTTTGAAAGAGAGATTGTTATTCTTCATATGTAAAATTAGAAGTGTTGATGAATTGTCTTTCTTTATAAATTTTTGGAAAGGATTGTAGTTATATTTATCACTTCTTTGAGTTTAACATTTGTTTACAAATGATGCAAGATATGATGATTCTTTTACAACTTGATAGCTTTTATTTTTTTATTTTTTTTTACATTATAAATAAATTATAAAAGAGTTTATTGCTATGTTGAATATTAATGCGTATATTATCGTTTCATGTGCTATTTGGAAAGATGAAGGTTGTATGTTTTAGAAGATGAAAATGTATGTGTTTTGAAAGATGATATGTGTCTATGTTTTTGAAGGGTGACATGTGTAAGTATGAAAAGTAAAGAGTTTGCCTTTTGGGGAAAGTATTGTGTGGAAAAAGTTAAAAGTAAGATGTTTTAAATTTTGAAAAATGATTTGTATGCTTTGAAAAATAGAGAAGTGTTGGAGGATATTCATGTGCTTTAAATATGATATTGTTGTATTGGTGGTTGGAAGATATATGTTGTGATTTGTGAAAGAGAAATGGTGAACATTGATTTATATTTCATAAGAAAAAGCAAATTCTTATCAAGAGAAGGAAAAGTTTAGAATGTTGGTAGAATTGAAAAGTGTATGAATTTCAAAAGGTGAAGTGTTTAAAGTTTGGTCTTGAAAGATAAAGCTCTAAGTTTGGTAAAGAAAAATGGCTTATATGTTTGTTTTTAAAAGGTGAAAAAGTGAAAGGATGGGTTTGAGAAATGAACATGAGTGATTTGAAAAGTGAGAAGTATGTATCTTAAAAGTGATGAGCGTATGTTTTAAAAGGAGATTTATGTGTTTGTTTGGAAAGTGATATGTGTAAATATGGAAATATGTAATAGTAAGGTGTATGGAATGATGAAGTGGATTGTATGTATATATTGAAAAGTTTTAGATGGGAAAGATAAAGAGTGGTTTTTGAAGAAGTTGTAGAATATTTTAGGAAGTAAAGGATTAATGCAGATAGCAAGATGTTTGGGTGTAGAAGAAAAAGTGATTTGTGTGTAGAAATATAAGTAAATTTATATGAGTTTTGGAAGGGGAGAAGTGTGCAAATGCGAAGGGAAAAGTGTTTATTTTGTGGAGATTGTGTAAGCTTGGAAGAATGGAAGTGAATGTTAGAAAAATATACAATATGCTATTAAAAGTGAAAGGATTTCAAAAGCAAAGTCAACAAAACTAGTGATCGAGCCCGAAGAAAGGTACGTCTTTATTTTCAGTAAATTTCTATTATTTCATTCTTATTTATTAAATGAACTTTCTAATCCCCGTTTTTCCCTGTTTTTCTTTTCTTTATTTGCATGAACTACGAGGAACGGTACTGATCGAGTGGACAAAAGTACAAGGAGCTAATGACGTCAGTCGCCTCTATCCAGCCGGGTAGAGGTGCTACGGGCGGAACCACCGGGTCGTAGCCCCCGGTGACTGTAAGTATTTCTAAACTTAGAAAACCTTTAGGGGCCCCTTGATGTGGTGTGCGTTAACCCTTCCCTTTTAGGTCACTGTAGTAACTTCAATTTTATTAGGTTTACTTTTATTTGCTCTTAGATCCATAAACCCCTTTTACATATACGCAAAGTCCCAAGGGTTAGTAAATAACAAAAAATTTTGTCCCGTATAATAGTAGTGACACTTAAGGATAAAAAATTAAGGACCTGGTCTTAGAAAATCTAGACTTAGAAAGCATGCACACTTTAGGATAGAAACTTATAACATAGAAAATTAAGTGACATCTCACTTTAGAATTAGTAAATATCTTTAAATTAGAATTCAATCAATTAGAAAGCTTTAGCCAATAATTGACTTAGGACATTTCAAAACCTCACAGCCTACTGCACACACTTAGATTTGTTTGTTAGGACAACTGACTCTAGTTTTAGGTTAGGCCGGTGTTTATTTCCTTACTGCACTGTGACGGGCTTTTTCTCGAGTTTTATTGCATGCTGGTTGTAAAATGTTGGTGTGTTTGTTTATTTATTTTTACGGCACTCTGTGTTGGTTTGATTGACGATTAGATTACCCATAGGCTAGGAGCGATCTGGATTGTTAATATGATTTTCTGCAGGTGGCCACACTCATGCAGGGCAGAAAAAGAGGGCTAATTAATTACTAATAAATAAATGCTACAGGTGCTTCAGCTGCTTAGCCCCCAAATGAAGAAGAGTGTGGCCAAGTGTGGCTTAATAATTTAAATTCAATTGCATATATATATAACTGCGTGGGATGATTTTTGTTATAAATTGCTTAGGATAACCCTGCAGGTGGTCTAGATTTTCTTTCTTTTTCTGTGAAATGTAATGTAATGTAAATGTGTTTATAAAATGTGAAAGTGATTTTTTTGAAAGTGGGATATTACATCCAATTTGGAATCCAAAGAAAGGAGAATATACCTTAAAGGATTATTCTCTTTTATTTGGAAAGCCAAATTAGGATGATTCAATATCCAAATAGAAAAGAAAATACCCCTCTTAAGGATGAGTTTCTTTTCATTTGGATATCCAGAACCCGACGGACCCGAGAAGTTCGTAGAAGAAGGAAAGACTGAACAAGAAGATTGAAGAAAGAAGATGAAGTAATGAAGATTTAAGGAACAGTATATCCCATTTCAAAAATCACTTGCGTCATTCTTAGGATTAGAATCCGGGTTTGTTGTCAGTGGTGCCCGGCCACTTTACTTTCTGCAAATTTTGGGTGTAATATGGACATTGGACATTGGACATTATATTTGGATTATTAAAATTGATTGTTTACATTATTTGTGCAGTAGATTTTTTTAGGACCTTGCATGCCGTGTTTTGTTTTAGCCTGGATTCTAAACGGAGAGATTTTTTTCGTAAGGGTACGCTTAAAATTCTTATACTCGTAATCTTAAATAAAAATTTTTAGGCTCACATAGTAACTCTAACGATCTAAGAAGTAAGCTCGGGATCGCCGAGAGTCAGCATAAGCATATTAATACTTTCTCTTCCTTGTTAGGCACCTCCCCGCCTGCGGGTTCTGGCAGACCACTTGACCTATGAGGGTGCAGTTCTGTCAAGGGGAAGTTGTGCAATCTCTAGGGAAAAATCTATTTTCTAAGCCTAAATTTTTAAACTGCTTCATTATCATTTTATGCATTCGAGTCAATTAGCATGCATTGCATTAGATACAAACTAAAAAGAGTCTAAAATTTTAATTGCATTTCTAGACATTTATCACCCTACATAAGTTGAGGGACTAATTAGGAATTGTCTTAGATGTCGGCCCCCAATTCCTTAAAACTTAAACAACATCCCTACCCATCTTTCATAAGAGACTGGACACATGGTTTTAAAGCGCCTAGGTGGTTAGCTGGCTCCCCAATCCAGGCCGGGATAAGTCCAGATTTGCACTTCATTAGTTAGGTTCAGGTCGCTACTTTGTAGTACCCAAATTAGATTTAGGTTCTGAGGCAGATACTTTTTAGATCTTAAGTCCTCGCCCTCCGCGAATATAATCCCAAATTTCTAATAAAATGTCAACTTAAATATAAAATTTTCTCCTAAAATGTAAAGCCCAACATAGGATAGATTGAGGTTGTCTCTGAGCTTCTCAGAATCCGACACCTCCTACTTTTCATCCTTTGACTCGCTAATAAATGTTCAACATTGAGCTTTCACCTTAGAAAATTCCTACTTCTGTTCCTTATCTTTTACTTTGTAGTCAAAGGGTATGAAATCACTGTTTTAATCGAGAGTTTTCTTAGGAGCATTCCTCCTAAGATTTAATTAACTATAGGAGCTTGCTCCTATAGGGATTTGAGAACCCCAGACTAAAATAAACCTTGTTTTATTCGTATAAAACAAGGGAAGAATCTTTGGGAACGTAGATATTTTTAAAACCTTATTTCTAATTTTGAATAGACTTGTAAAATATTATTATTATCTTTTCAGATAATATAATATTATACTTGTTATATTCAACTTTAGAAATAATGAATTTTATAAAACTCATTCTCACTTTTGGATATCTTAAAGAATGTTATGTTTGTCTTTTAAGATGATATAATATTCTTCTTGCCATATCTAAATAAAAGAATGAATAAATTTTTTAAAAAAAAAAAAAAAATCGTATTTCTATCTTTGAACATATTTTATAGAATTTCATGTTCATCTTTTAAGATGATATGTTATTCTTTGAACTATGTTTGATTATAGAAATATCAATTTTTAAAACCCTATTTTGATATTGAATCCATTATAGAATATTGTGTCGGCCTCTCGAGACTGTACTTTATTCTTAATGCAGTATTCGATTACAAAATAGGAGAAATCAAAATCTGCGTGGTGACACAATTTTTTTCCCACCAGTGAACTCCTCCATTCTCAGAGCAAACAAGTTCAACAACTTTTGGAGGATAAATAGTGTTATTGGTGGATAAAAAGGCCTGCCAAAAAAAATCCAAGGTCGACGAAACCAAGCATGCTCGTAGTCTTCTATAGTAGAGAACTTAAGGAGAAAAAATAAACCCTTAACTAAGAGATAGTATTGATAGCGTACCTTTTGACATCCAAGCTTTTTTCATGGAAGTTAGGAGAGCCTCATAGTAAGACTTTTTACCTATAGAATATCCATCATGGTAATGACTCCATTCCTTAAATGTGTCATTAATTTTTGCTTCAAAAAACTCCATAACCATGTATGCAGGTGGGTTAATATAGGATAGGAGAGAATCCTTAACCATTGGGTTATGACTAGCAAGAAGGGATTTCAAGTTTAAAGATGGAGAAGTCGATGGAACACATTATATGGAGTTGTTAGGTTGCGAGTAAGGGTTTGAAGAAGAAAGATGAGGAAATTCGTGTTGGGAAATGTATATATGTGGGCCCATATAGTTTGAAGAAGAAAGATGAGGAAATTCATGTTGGGAAATTTTTATATGTGGGCCCTGCATACATGTAAATAAAGTTTTATACATTATAAGCTATCTAAAATTGAGCCAAATAAATTTGTGATCTATTTAAAAATTAAGTTATTATTTGTCTTATGTGGCATCTCAATTAAATTTGTATAAAATTAATTTGTGCAGAGGCCGAGTATTTATTTTATTTTAATGAAGTGCTAAAATAAAATATTTACAGTTAAAGTATACAAGAGTCGTGGTTCCTAGTTTAAGTGGTTAAAGTTCTCATTTCTCTCATTTCTCATCTTGAGTGTAAATAAGGGGTCTCTCGCTCTCTTGGAGAACGTTACATCAAACGTGGAAGATCGAAGACCTCGATTCTACATTTCAATGGATTCAGGTACGTTTCTGATAATTCTTCTCGATGATTTGGCATGTATTTTGGAGGCGATGAATTTATTTTTCATCTCCATTGAATCTTACAAGTGGTATCATAGAAAGATTGTCATGTTGAATCAAAGAGAAATTCAATTTTTTTTTATATGAATAGTAATTCAATCGTTTGTTGATTATTGACTATTCATTGTCATTTTTTTGGTTCATCATTTTCATTTCAATCCATTGAAGATGATGAGTTGATAGTTATTTTTTTGGTTTGCTAATTTATGGTTAATTTAATATGAAACAACACATCTATACGTCTGCTTCAATGGATTTAGTTTTTCCATTTTTTATCATATATTATAACTGCCAAATTATACAAAGTTACTATAATTGTAATTGTGTAATTGAATGGAAATACTCATAAATTATTACTGTTTTTTTATTTGACATGGATTCAGGATTATAAGGCATCTTGAATTTTTAATTAAGGATTTCATAATAATTAATTTTTAAATTAGAATTAATTTTCTAAAGGAATATCGAATTCCTGATATCTCTTTATCTTATTTAATATATTGGATTCAGGAATGTTTATATGTTTTAGTTTTAATTTGTCATTTATAGATATATATTAAACTAAATTACTTGACTTTGCATGCTGTAAATAAAGCCAATGCGTTTAATATTCAATCGACGCAACCATTAGAAAATTTATGGTTACTATACATGCTTTAATTAATGTTGTTTGAATTTATCTTTTTTGGAGTTAGTACATTTTATGTAGTGAAGAAAAATTGATAAATTAGTGAATTAATTTATTCACTAAATTTAGTTCATTAATTAAATTTTTCTCATTCAAAATAATTATTCATTATTTTTAAAATTAAATTAAATTGAAATAATATGTCACCAAATTGACCTGTATTAAATCAATTTATTTAATTTAAAATTAATAGAATAATGCTAAAGATTTTTTTTTAGTCTATGCAAAAAATAATCGGCCCAAAGGAATATTTTTTTTTTTTTGTTAGACTATAAAGATATAGTTATAAAAATGTGATAATATGAAAGTATTCATGCATATAGTAAGTCGGTCTAAAGAAAGACTTGTTATTATAATTTTTTATCAATATTTATTAACTATAATTTTAAGAGTACCATTTACAAATTATAATTTCTTTCCAAAGACTGAATTATGATGTTGTTTAAGGTATCTTATAAAGGGCCCACCTTATACTGTTACTAATTACGACTTTATTATTTTTGTTCTTTTTTCAGTTAATATTTCTTCAATATCTACCAATTTGAATATCATTCTCGTGCTTAATGGCTCTAATTTTATGAAATGGAAAGACCGCATTATTATTATTCTCTCGTGCATGGATCTAGACTATGTGATTCAGACTGAATGCCCTCCGACCCTTACTACGAAAAGCACTATTGAACAAAGAAAATTTTTTAAAAAGTGGGAGCATTCAAATCGCATGAGTCTTATGATCATGAAGCACTCAATTTCAGATACCATCAGGGGTGCAATGCCTAAGGAGAAAAATGCTAAGAAATTCTTAAGCCAAATAACATACCGTTTTGTAGGCTCTGAAAAAGTCGAAACAAGTACTATTCTTATTAAACTTATTTCAATGCGGTATAAAGGCAAAGGACTTCAAAACCTAAAGTGCAATAGAAGCAATATCTAATTATCACTTATTTCTTTTATAAGAAGGCTGGTCATGTGAAGAATGATTGTCCAAAATATGCTAACTAGCTCGTCAAAATGGATAAACTTCTTAATCTTATTTGTTCTGAAGTTAATTTTTCCTTAGTACCAAATCATACTTAATGGATAGATACTGGTGCAACCACTTACATAAGTGTGACAATACAGGGTTGTCTAAGGAGCGGAGTGCCAACTGATACTGAAAGATTCATTTATGTGAGAAATGGCAATAAAGCTCATGTTAAAGCTGTTGGCTTATATAGATTATACTTAGAATCTAGTTGTACTTTGGATTTGTGTGAGACTTTTTATGTACCATCATTTATACAGAATCTAATTTCTATTTTATATTTGGACAAATTTGATTACTCTTATTCATTTGAAAATAAAAAATTTAGTCTCTTTTAGTGTTTAAAAGTCATTGGTATAGGTTTTTTAACTGATAATCTATATAAATTGGATATTTTTGTCTCACAGATTACTGAATTTTGCATATAAATATTTTTGTTAGATAGAATTCTTGATTCCCTTAATTATACTAATTTTAAAATTTATATTGAATGTATTAAGAGAAAATAAATAAATATTAAGAAATTAGGTGCCAAAAGGAATTTAAATATCTTGGAATTAATACATGATGATATTTATTGCTCATTCCTTACAGTTTCTTGGAATGATCAATAATATTTTATTACTTTCATAAATGATTATTCTTGTTATGGGTACTTATACTTAACACATGAGAAATTAGAATCTTTGGATGTATTTAAGATCTTCAAAGCTGAAATTGAAAATCAACTTGGTAAGAAGATTAAAGCTATAAAATTTGACTGTGGTGGTGAATACTATGGTAGATATAATGGATCAGGTGAACAACGTTCATACCCTTTTATGAGATATTTAGCAAAATATAATATCATTTCTCAATACACTATACCAAGGACTCTAAGTTAAAATGGTATATCTGAGAGATGAAACAAAACCTTAAAGGATATGGTTAAAAGTATGATTAGTCATTTCTCTTTACTATAATCACTTTTGAGAGAAGCTTTAAAGACTACAGTTTATATTCTTAATAGAGTTTCAAGCAAAGCAGTAACTAGAACCCCATATGAGTTATGGACTGGAAAGAAGCCTAGTATTAGGCATTTTAACATTTAGGGATGTTCAGCTGAGGCTAGGCCATATAAGCCTAATGAAAGAAAATTGGACTCAAGAACTGTTAGTTGCTATTTTGTTGGATACTCTAAAAGATCAAGAGATTTTAAATTTTTTGATTCCACAAATAAATCTTTTTTTTTGAGACAGGCAATGTTAAATTTATTGAGGATGTTGAATATAGTGGGAGTGTTAAATTTAAAGATTTTGATTTTGAGAAGGAATATGTTACTATTTCTATTATTATAATTAAAAATGATCAAGTAACTATGCATGATATTATTCAGATTGTAAATTCAGATAATCAAAATAATCTTGAATTATCTCTCACTCATATAGAAGAACAACAACCTCATATTGAAGTGTCATTAAAGAGATCCACAAGGGAAAGGAGAACAGTAATTTTAGATGATTATATTATATATCTCCAAGAGCATGAATTTGATATGGGATTGGAAGATAATCCAATCTCATTCATTCAGATCAAAAATTGTTTTGATTCCCAAAAGTGGATAGAAGCCATAAAAGATGAGATAAAATCAATGAAAGAAAATGATGTTTGAAATCTTTTTAAATTTCCTGAAGGAGCAAAACCTATTGGTTGTAAATGAATTTTTAAAACCAAAAGGGATGTAATAAGCAATATTGAAAGATATAAAGCACATTTAGTTACAAAAGGTTTTACTCAAAAGGAATGCATTGATTGTAAATAGATTTTCTCTCCAATTTCTTTGAAAGACTCTTTCAGAACTATTATGGCACTTATAGCTCATTATGATTTAGAGTTATACCAAATGATGTAAAGAGTGCATTCCTTAATGGAGATGTTGAGGAAACTATATATATAATGCAATAAAAAAAAATTAATCTTTTGATTCAAAACATCTTATGTGCAAATTAAAGAAATCCATCCATGGTTTAAAGCAGGCATCACATCAATGGCACTAGAAATTTAATCAAGTGATTTCTTCATTTGATTTTACAAAAAACACTTTTGATCAATGCATTTATCATAAGGTCAGTGGGAGTAAATTTATTCTCCTAGTGTTATATGTCGATGATATTCTGCTAGCAAAAAGTGATATAGGCTTATTGTATGAAACTAAGAAATTTATTTTAAATAAATTTGAAATAAAAGATCTTGAAATTACATCTTTTATGTTGTGTATACAAATTCATCGAGATCGCTCCCATGATATAATTAGGTTATTACAAATAACCTATATTGATAAAGTACTTACCAGATTTGGCATGAAAGACTATGCACCAAGGCATACACACATTGCGAAAAGGGATAAATTTAGTTTGCTTCAATGCCCAAGAAATGAAAGTTGAAAAGCAAGAGATAGATAAGATCCCTTATGCATCGGCAGTACGGAGTCTTATGTATGCTCAAGTTTGTACCCTTTTAGATATTACATACATTGTTGGAATGCTTAATATATATTTAAGTAACCTAGGAATGGATCAATGGAATGCAGTGAAACAAGTTATAAGGTATATAAAAAGGACAAGAGATTTTATACTCACATATCAGTGACCTGATCATTTAGAGATCGTGGGGTATTCCGACTCTGATTTTGCTACTTGCCTTGATAGAAGGAGATCCACTTCATGCTATATTTTCATGTTGGCTAGAGGAGCTATTTCTTAAAAAAGTGTCAAACAATCACTTATAGCTTCTACAACAATGGAAGCAGAGTTTATATCTTGTTATGAGGCTTTAAACCAGGGAATATGGTTATAAAATTTTATCACAAGGCTATATATTATTGATGGCATTGAGAGACCCTTAAAAAATAAATTATGATAATAAAGCAACTGAGTTATATTCTAAGAATAACAGGAGCTTGTCAAAATCAAAATATATTGACATAAAGTTTTTTGTTGTGAAAGAAAGGGTTCAAAGTTCTTAGATTTCTATTGAATATATTAGTACAAACTTTATGATTCCAAACCCAATTACAAAAGGAATACCACCTAAAGTTTGTCATGAGCATGTGACTCGTATGAGTGTAATTTATTTTGATGATATGTTAGCTTAGTGGGAGTTTATTTATATTGTTCAATTATTATGAACTTATTTTTTAATTAGAATAAAGTATTGTTATTTTAGTGATTGAAAACTCTGAAATAAAGTTATTTAATTTCAATTGCGATTTAGCATAAAGTATTAAATTTTGGTTATAACTCTTTCGAGTTATAAAATTGGATCAGTTGAAAATAGTCATGATTTGATATCATATTACATGAAATTTTTATGCTACACATTCATACTTGATCTATGTAATTAATTATATTAATATATTGATCATTGATGGGTCTTGTTATGAAGAATGTAATAAATGTCACTTTATTTCTATATTGATATGATTGATGGACTAGATTGCCTAGAAATGTTATTTTATAAAGATAGCAAATATTGAGCTCTTATGTTTATTTTATAATATATAATTATATGTATATATATGTAGCCCAAATGGGAGATTATTGGAAAAATTTTATATGTGGGCCCATATACTTATATATATAAATAAATAATTTATACATTATAAGCTATCTAAAATTCAGCCAAATAAATTTGTGATATATTTAAGAACTAAGTTATTATTTGGCTTATGTGGCATCTCAATTAAATTTATATGTAATTAATTTGTGTAGAAGCTGGGCATTTATTTTATTTTAATGATGGGCTGAAATAAAATATTTACACTTAAAGTATAAATGGGTTGTTGTCCCTAGTTTAAGTGGTTAAAGTTATCATTTCTCTCATTTCTCACCTTGAGTGAAAATAAGGGGTCTCTCGCTCTATTGGAGAACGTCGCTTCAAACATGGAAGATCGAAGACATCGATTATGCATTTCAATGGATTCAAGTACGTTTCTGATAATTCTTCTCGATGATTTGACTTGTCTTTCATAGGAAATGAATTTATTTTTCATCTCCATTGAATCTTACAAGTAGACCAAAGAGGACGAAGCCATCATAAATAGGCAAAGAAAAACCTGAAATAGTGGTTGGAGAACAGGGAAAGGCCAACAATGGGGAGAAGCTCAAGGAACCAAGGCAACTAGGGTAAAAGAAAAAACCCTAGTAGAGCGAGCTCATTGGCAATTTTTTCTTAAACATGTATAAGATGCTAATTAATTTGGCTCCTTTCGCTCATCAACCCCATTTTGACAAAATGTCTTGCATTTTCTACACGACCCGTGTTGTGGATTAGATTGCGCGCGATCACGTGCAAGATCGCATGTGATTACATGGTCATGCCTTATTCCCTTTATTAGTGGTGGCAGACAAATTCATAATTGATCTCGCACATGATCGCAAGTGATCTTGGACGTTACTGTGCGTGATTGCATCCACCAATGTAGATCGTGAAGAAATTGCAAGATTTTTCTTAAAATGGGGTTAATTAGCGGAACATGCCAAATTAATCAGCGTCTTCTTCATATTTGAGAAAAAATTGCCCAATTTATTGGTGCATTTCCCTTGAAATCCTAATTTGTGCAAAACGTGTCATACAAATCTATTTTTTTTCTTTTTTGCACATTTTAAACTATACCTCTAACAAAAAAAAAAAATTATCTATTGCAAGACTTTATATATATATATATATATATATATATATATATATATATATAAATTAAAGACGACTGTGTTGGCACTGATGACTCCTCCCTGCAGTCATTGTTCCCGCGTGAATCGTGACTCCCGTCAATTTTCTAACCGAAACTACTCGTCAAAAAACCGCGTAAGCCCACCGCCAATTTACGAAGAACCGGTCCTATGCCCGACCTAAACGTACCCGGTCCGTACCTCGACCACGTGCAACTCACCTTGTCCCTCAACGCCGTCCGATCCTCACCACATGTTCATCAAATTTCTAACAGACCCCACTCCTACTCCCTCTTCTGTTACCCTATTTATCCAAAACGAACCCATCTTCCTTCTTCCTGGGCACTTCTCTACACTTTCCCCTTCCCCTTCACGCAACTGCCGGGCCCGCGCATGAAGTTTCATTGAGAAGAGAGAACGACGAAGAAGACGAGGTGGAAGTGAAACGTCAGTCTGCTCACTAATTAGGGCATCGCGCTGCCTTCTTGTGCTTCCAACATGGGAACTTGCGGTCTCGACGGAGTAGGAGTGGTAAACGGCGTCGCCTGGTCGGACGAAGAGCAGTCCATGGCGGTCGCCGTCCTAGGCCCCAACGCCTTCGAGTACCTCACGACCTGCCACGTGTCCCCTGACAGTCTCTTCTCCGCATCTGGCGCCGCCGTCGCTGATCTTCAAACGAAGCTCGTCAACCTCGTGGAAGCCTCTGGCGGCGACGGCTGGTCCTTCGCCATCTTCTGGCAAATTTCCCGGTTCAAATCCGGCGATCTGGTACTTGGATGGGGAGATGGGCATCTCCGTGAGCCAGAAATCGAGAGTCTTTGTTCCGTCGATGATGTGCAGCAGAAGAGGAGGAAGCGGGTGCTGCAGAAACTTCATTTACTGCACGGAGGATCCGACGATGAGAATTACGCTCTCCGACTCGATTGCGTTACTGATGCTGAGATGTTCTTTCTTGCTTCAATGTACTTCGCCTTTCCCAACGGAGAGGGTGCTCCTGGCCGAGCTTTACTCCACCGTAAACACATCTGGAATGCTCCATCAAACGCTTCCGAGGATTACTGTGTTCGGGCATATCTTGCGAGGGCTGCAGGATTTCATACTATTGTTCTGGTTCCATTTGAGAATGGGGTTCTTGAATTAGGGTCTGTGAATCTTATTCCAGAAAGCTTTGAGGCGTTGATGATGATTAAGTCTGTATTCTTCAAGGGAGCGGAGTGGCCGAAGATCCTCGGGAAGGATCTGAACATTGGGCAAGCCGAGAGGCCATTTGAGCTCATTGCAAACAACAGAAAAGTTATCAATTCCAATAAAAATCGAGGTATTGTGCCCCAACAGTTGAATTCTACCAATGGGCTGATGGTAGCGAGAGCTGAAATTGAGCGAAATGGGATTGGTATTATTCACCAACAGCAGCAGCTTCCGCCTGCATCAAGGCGGATAGATTTCGCCTGCCTTGAGAATTCAGATGCGGAGGCTTCTTGCAAGGAGGATAAACCCAGCATAATAGATGAGCGCAGACCGAGGAAAAGGGGAAGGAAGCCGGCAAATGGCAGAGAGGAGCCACTCAACCATGTGGAAGCTGAGAGGCAGAGGAGGGAGAAGCTGAACCAGCGTTTCTATGCTCTCAGGGCTGTTGTCCCCAACATTTCCAAAATGGACAAGGCTTCTCTGCTGGGTGATGCGATTGCTTACATTACTGACCTCCAAAATAAGCTTAAAGAGATAGAATCAGAAAGGAAGGTGACACCAGGTGTTGAAGTGCAAACAGGGCAAGAAGAAGTGATTGTTCAGGTTAACTGCCCTTTAGACAGTCACCCTACTTACAGCGTCATTCAAGCATTCAAAGAGCTGCATTTCACTGCTGTCGAGTCGAAGTTGTTGACTACGGATGAAACTGTCTTACACACCTTTGTTGTGAAGCTGCCGAGCGGCACGGAGCAGGCTGCAAAGGAGAAGCTCTTGACAGTAATTCCTTGCCAAATGAATCTCCCTGGACAGTAAAATTGAACTTTGATGTGGCCTAGTTGAAGTGAAGAGGCAACATTGCATGGACATCCATGGTGTTATCATATTTTTTCGTTGGAAATATTATAGGAATGCGAGGCAGAATTAATCTGTAATTTAGCTAATTTTTTGTATAGAGTATTAGCTCAAGTTGCTTAGTTTAATTTCGCAAGACATTACATGTTTTACCTTTCTATATAGTCTCCAGCAATTTTATGGAATCTGGTGAAGTAGGTTCGAGTAGGCTGAAACATGCCATTAGCTTTTCTTCAGGTTTGTATGGTTCTGCCTCGAGTATTATTAGGTGCTAATTACATTTTATTGGAGTTTGTTATGTATTTCCTACTCTTATGACTTTTTTTTTTTTCCTTTGCTTTTTTATCTTGTTCGGCAGTACTAAGATCCCCTGACGATGTGTGCTGAAAATCACCAGCCGTAAAAAGTGTAATTGTCTTTTCTCTTGCTCAACCAGCCCGACAAATTATTTACTTTAACAGGTGAATGAAGCAGCACCTCAAATGACAAGGCCACTGTTACTTGGGCATCTCCAACGAAAAATCTCATTTTCCACTCTAAAATGGCGGAAAACTTCAAAATGCCGTAATTCATCTCCAATGGAACTCCATTTCTCTTCTTTCGCGCGTTAAAAACATCTCTCTTGTTTCGCGCTTCCTATGAAACTAAAAAAACAGAGTGATTTTTCGGCGTAGGTAAACAGTACGACGTCAATATTGACGTCGCACTGTTCACCCGCATGCCATTGGCGTATTTTTTGGAGATCCATTGGAGCAAAAAGCCACTCCATACACCCGAATGCAATTCGGCTGGAGAAGCTCTCATGCACTCCCATGGGGAAAACATTTTTGGTTCCACTTTCTCCCGTGTGATGAGTCTAAACATGTGCTGTGGTATAATATGTACGCTTCTTTGTGGTGCCCAGCCATTTGTACAGTTTTGGAAACTAATTATGTCTCATAGATCTATGTATATGGAAATGGGATGTTAATGGCCCCAAGAATTTGGAAGGCGAGATGTTAATGGCTTTGGCCCCTTATCTCCCGAGAATTTGCTTGGAAGACGGGATTTTAATGGCTTGATCTACTTGTGCTCTTATGTCGGTGGAATTCAATCCTTTAAAAAAATTTACTGGGAAATGCATCTCTTATTGTTTCATATCAAGTGAAAATATGCTCCAAGACATCAACTTGAGTTGATATTATCGAGGCACATGGATGATCAATAAATGTACAAGAGTGCATTTGGAATAGAAAAAAGTTGAAAATCATATAAATGTACAAAGTTTCAGCCCACTAGTATCAAGCAAATATTCTTTGTACATATACAAAAAAAAAAAAAAAAAAAAAAAAAAAAAAAACTAAGTATGCATTGTAGAAAATAAAATAGAATACTTTTAGACCAAGTTAATCATATTAAACAGAAAAGCTTTGACCAAGCCTTCCATTTGACTTATGTTGACTCATCACACATCAAATTGAGCATATTGCCTCTAGGTTAAACCAATGGAATCAAATTGACTGATCATAGCTTGATTAAAACCCTTAAATAAATCAACTAAGCTAAATTGATCTTCTACCCTATTTAATGTACTTAATTAAACCATACTCTTTGGATGAGTTTAGCATACTCCAATTAAGCTAAATTGACTAGTATTTTTATTGAATTGAGCCAAGTGAACCATTTCACCCAATTTATACCCATATTAGGTTGCTTTGGATTAGCTACCAAGTGACCAAATTGGCTCAATTGGTAAAATATATTCCCTCAAATTGATTCCATTAGGTCAATTACATGCCACTAGACCTATTTAAACCCTATGATTCCATGTTAACCTCAATTGAGCAATTTTTGTCTACATGAGCCCAAACATATAGCCAAGTTCAATTGACCAATCCATCCAATCCCATAGACTGCATTAGACTAAAGACTAACCTAATTATCAAGATTAGACAATGATGAAGCTCTTACTTATGATTTAAGGTATGATTAGAGAAGAAATAGGCCATTAAAAAATAATTAAGCAAATCCAATCTAGCAACTATCCTTTTGTTACTAAGCTATGTCTTTTATTATATATAGGCTATCCTCATAGCCAAGCTCAAGCCAATTAATGGCCTACTCAAGTAGCTAACACATGGTCAAGAGGTCAAGAATGATGGTTTACACAAAACAGTTAGAATGAATTACTTATTCCTTCTCCTTATCTTCTCTTAACTAAGTAAAGCTCTTTGAATCTTTGAGATTGTGCTCTAGTAGTTGGGATATCTCTAGACTTCAAAAGCCAAAAAGCAGAGGCTTGGTCTTACCCTTCATATAAATATAGCCATCCTTAAGGTGATTCTTGTTGATATCCATATATGCAACTAGAGCAATTTTCAAAAAATGTGATGTCATGTATATAGTAGGTTGAAAGTGCCTCTATTGTGGCCAACTGACGTAGCGCCATGCATATTGGGATCAAATAACAATAAGCATGATGATTGGCCAATTTGATGCTACACAAAATTGCCTAAACAACATATAATCATGTTTATTTGTCATTGCATCCAAAATGTCAAATTTACACAAGGGCGGACCCCTGCAATCAATTTCAGTAAAGATGGTTAAACGTGATGGTTTATAGGTGCAACAACATATGATGACACCCAAACAGCACCCATTCATGAAAAGGACTTGGTCATTGTGTCAAAATCATCGAAACTACCTAAAATGAACATCCATATTAACTAGGGAATTGCACAAGTGAGAAGGTGACATTTGCCTGTACGTGAGGCTGTAACATGACAATTAAAGTGCATGAGAAATGAGAATTTAAGCAAAATTGTTAATTCAATCATCTCTTACTTTTCTTTTTATTATTTTAATCATGTTTATTATTAAAATAATATATACATATATTTAAAATAAAAAAAAACTAAACAAATAACTAACATGTCACATCAAATTTTCTTTATACTTGACCGAAATTGTCATTGCAACTCTCATCTATCTTATCTGCCTCATCCCATGTCCAACTAAAATGTAAAATAAAATAAACCTAAATCAGTACCATAACATTGGAGTCTTAAAAATTTTAATGCCAAAACATCGTTCATCAAAACACTATGTGTTATAACTTAGTTTTCAAAACTATGTTTTTTATATTATGTTTGTTTTTTATCATACCAAAATATTATTGTGTTGATTATTATTTCTCTTAACACATATTGGAAAATATTATTTGTGATGTTTGTGTGTACTAACATTTCAGAGAAATCATACTCCAGACTGCTAAAGAATTCAAGAAAAATTAGATTAGGGTTTATTGTAATTGAAGTCTATACTTTTTATATTTTTCTTGAGTCTGAAAAACTGTGATTGTAATTGGGTTACCGTGCACACACACTAGGGTGGTGTTAAACTTGTATTTTTTTAACTAATCGTACTATATGATTTTGGGATCATACTAGATGATTTGACCTGAGTGCTCCTCTAAAAAATAGTTAATAGAATCATCCCTGGAAAAAATTTTAAGTATTATTAGTAATGTATGAAGTTACCTTCATACAGATGACATCTATAGTACAAACTAGCTATATATCAGTTCATCCCAAATGAACTCATCATTTTCTGAACTGATTGTACTGTACAAAATGACTTGTACATATGACATTCAGAGTACGAAATGGGTACGTACCAGTTCATCCATATGAACATATAAATTTTTTAAACTATTCATACTATACAAAATTAGTTTCATACAGACGACGTCTAGAGTACGAAATGGACTTGTCCATTTTCTAACCAAATGAAGCATGATTTTGTTAAATAGATCGTACTATATGATATAATGTTCATATAGTATGCTAATTAGAGTATAAAATGGGATCATACATAATTATACTGGATGAATATATTCAAATTTGAACTGATCGTACTATACAATATGAGTTCGTACATATACTGACCAGTGTATGAAATTGGTTCGTACAGGATTGTACGAGCAATTTTTGAACTGATCATACATTTGATATGTGATCGTATTGTACAATCCAAGATGATCAAATTGAAATTTTTAGTTTTTTAGATGATTTTTCTTGTCTTTCATATTTAAGAGTCCTAAAAGCTAACTGAAAAAGATCCTTCTATGAATTTTCTTTTGAGAGTAAGAGTGAGAGTATTTTGAGAGAGTGTTTGAGAGTGTGGATAGAGAGATCTTGCAACTGAATTTTCTGAAGGGTTCACAAGGTTGCCCAAAGGTGAGGATTTTTTATAACTATGTCAAATCTCTTCCCTAGTTTTTTGAAGACTCTTGAGAGAAGATCTTTGAAAAAGATTCGATTCTTTGCTCATACCAAGAAGGTGTGAAAGGATGACGGTACTCTGCCGATACCAAGAGGGTGTGATAGAACACCGATTTTCTACTAACACCAGAAGGATGTGAAAGGATGACAATAATCTACTAACACCAAGAGGGTGTGAAATGATGATGGTACTCTGTCAACCCTAGGATGGTATGAAAAGATATCAGTGCTCTTCCATCACTAGGAGGGAGAAAAAGGATGACGGTACTCTATTATACTAGGGATAACTGAGAGAGGTTAATTGTAAGGGATTCTCCAACTTGTTGTGGAAGCAAAAGGATAGTCACTATGATGTAGTGCAAAACCTGAAGAGGGAGTCTTCAAAGAGTGTACATATGTCTAGTTGGACTGAACCACTATAAATATTTCTGTTTTTCTATCTTAACTTTTTACTATTTTTTATTTTATGCAAGATAATTTTCTTGTTAAAATGCTTATTTTGATAAATTTTCATTGGGCTTAATAATTATTATATTGGTTTTTTAATCTACCAAGATATTTTTAAATTACCAATTAACCCTCCCCCTCTTAGTTAGCCTTGGGACAAATACTTTAGGTCTAATAACCTATATGAACTTTTAAGTGTTATTAGAGCCTACTTTTGAAAATTAAGGTTCAGATAAATTTTTGAAAATGATAATTGCTACTTTTGGAAATCATAACACACCTGAAGGAAATTTGATCACCAGACCCCTATTGTTTGATAACACATCTTTCGATTTTTGGAAATATGTATGTCAACTTTTTTTCAATCGCTTGACTATCGCATGTGGATTTTAGTATAGGAAGGCTACATTAAACCAACTAGACTTGTAAATGGCATTATATCTCAGTTGAATGCTAAATATTTAAATAATTTTTTATGTGTATTTTAGTCTAAAGACGATATGCGAGTCTCAACCTGTAGAATTAGAAAAGAAATTTGGGATAGGCTTTGTATTACATATGAAGTAACTAATGAGGTGAAATAATCTAGATTGAACATTCTACTACATGATTATAAACTATTTCACATGAAATTGAATGAATCTATCACTGACTTGTATACTCATTTCATAAAAATAATCACCTTATTATATGCTTTAGGTGGAGAATTAACGAATGCTAAAAAGTAAATAAGATTATTTGTTGTTTGCCTACTACTTATGATGCAAAGATAACTACTATAATAGAATCAAAGGACTTAAATGTTTATTATATTGATAATGTTTTTTTATCACTAATTAATTCTATTGACAATCTTCTTGGATTACTAATTGCTTACGAGCAAGGAGTGACTGAAAGACAAATTGATGTAGGTGAGAAGAGGAAGAAGAAAAATATTGGGTTGAAAGTGGATGACTGAAATAGTGATAAGTCTCAGCTTGAAGATGAATATGACAATGCCTTAATGATAAGGAAATTCAGAAGTTTTATAAAGAGGAAGAAAAGGAGACGTTTGCAGTGGAGTAAGGGTAAGTTCTATAAAAATGCTAAGGCTTCTAATGATGTAATTTATTATGAATGTAGGAAGCCTAGACACATCAAATTTGAATGCTCAAATCTTAAAGCTAATCTTATAAGGAGAATGTCAAGGAGAAAAGAAATGTAAGGAAGGGAAAAAAAATTGCATAAAGCATTTTGGGTGGACTCAGTTTCAGATTCCTCGAAAAAAGAAGCAGAGGAGGATGTCACCAATTTGTGTTTAATGGGTGACAAGCTTGATCTGTCAAATCAAGAAGAGATATGTGACTTAACTTATAAAGAGTTATTTGATATTTTTGAGAAAATTCATACTGCCTATAGGAAACTCAAAAAGTTGCATGCTAGGTTGAACATAGAATTTTTAGAATTATAAAAAAAGCATAAAATCCTTATGAATGATCACGTATTGATTGATAACAAACACATGACATTATTGGATGAGTTTGATGATTTAAATAAAAGCATGAACTGTTGAAATCATCACATATTGAACTTGAAAAATATTTTAAAATATTTATGGTTGAATCAGATCAAAGAGAATATGAGTCGAAAGTTAATAATTTAATTTTAAAAAAAATGCAAACTTATATCTTATATAAAATGTGAAAGCTCTTGAGGAAAATAGGAAACCCCCAACACTTGAAGATTTTTCTAATCTTGATCAGAAGCCTAAAACTTTAAAACTTGAGAAAATACTGTATAACTCATATAGACTGATAAATCTTTTTTCTGTAGTCAAATATTTTTCTTGTGGAATGATTGGCCATATATCTCAAACTTGCACTATTTATAGTAAATCATATATAGTGTGGAGACCTTGAATGCATAAAATAAATAATATGAAACATGTATCTAGTTTATTTTTTCCAAGAGCAGAATCCAAACTTATTTGAGTTCCCAAGACTAACATTTGATTATCTTGTAGAAACACTCTTATAGAAGACCTCATGAGATTATTTGGTACCTGGATAGTGGATATTTGAAGCATATGACTAGAGATATAACTAAATTCTAATTGTTGGAAGCCAAGAATGGAGGCAATATTACACTGGGAGACAATACCACTATATAAGTGGTAGGCATATGTATGATTTAAAATTTGAACATTTTTTTCATTAAAAATGTCTTATTGGTAAAAGGCTTAAAATATAACTTGTTGAGTATTAGTCAGTTATGTGATAAAGGTTACAGTGTAAATTTTTTTCTTACTAGCTGCATAATAAGCCAAAATGGAATTGATATACTATATGGAAATAGGGTAAAAAATATGTATATGCTTGATTTGAATTTTATTAAATCTTTGAATGCTTATTGTATCAAAATAATTAGTAATGAATCATGATTATGGCATAAGGGACTGTCACACAAGCGTGCAAAATCTTATGAAAATTATCCAAAAAGAATTGGTTAGAGGAATACTCAAACTAGACTTTACTAAGGATCACCTGTGTGATGCATGTCAATTAAGAAAATATGTGAATTCCTCCTTTCATTCTATTAAGGATCTTAGAACTAGCAAATTGTTGGAAATCATTCACATGAATCTTTTTGGGCCAATTAGCACTATCAGTCTAGAAGGTAAAATGTTTTTATTTGTAATTGTTGATGATTTTTTCAGATTCACTTGGGTCATATTCTTATTTCATAAGAGTGAATAATTTGAGAAATTTAAAAGTTTTTCTACTTAGACTCAAAGAAAGCTAGGATGCGAGATTTTATCAATTTAAAGTGATCATGAATGAGAATTTGAAAATGAAGAATTGGAAGATTTTTATAGAGAAAAAGGAATTGACCAAAATTTTTTAGCACCTAGAACCCCTCAGTAGAATGGGGTAGTAGAAAGGAAGAACATAATATTAATAGAAGTCGTTAGAGTCATGTTGGTAGGATACTCACTTTCAAAATACTTTTGGGCTGAAGTGGTTAGTACATCTTATTATATTTTGAATAGAGTGAACTTTTGATCTAAATTGAATAAAACACCCTATGAACTTCTTAAGGGGAGAAACACCAAATTTGTTATATTTGCATATTTTTAGATGTAAGGTGTTCGTTCATAATGGCAAAACTCCTTTAGAAATATTTGATCCAAAATATAATGAAGGAATTTTTCTTGGATATTCTAGTGCTAAAAAATCTTATAGAGTTTTCAACAAGAGAACTTTGATAGTTGAGGAGACCACATATCTTGTGTTTGATGAATCTGACATTTTGGAATAACCAAAGTTGGAAGAAGATAATATTGAAAATATCTCCCAATAAATTGAAAAGATAAATTTGGAAGAGAATGTTGGATTAGAAAACCCATTGCCTTGAAATGGAAATTTTCTAAAAATCACCCTAAGGAATTAATTTTATGTGAACCTAGTGAGGGTGTTAGAACTAGGCATGGACTTAGCAAAGAAGTTAACTATTATGCATTTATATCAATGGTTGAACCCACTAATATAAATCAAACACTTTTGGATGAATTTTAGATTTTGGCCATGTAAGAAGAATTAAATAAATTTGTAAGAAATGATATTTTGGAATTAATTGAAAGGTCTAAGGATCAAAGTGTTGTTGAACTGAGTGGGTATTCAAAAATAAAATCAATGATTCATGAGTTGTGATTAGAAATAAGGCAAAAATTGTGGCCAAGGGGTATAATCAATAGAAGGGAATGATTTCAAAGAAACTTTTATCCTTGTAGCTAGACTTGAAGTGATAAGGGTTTTATTAGTCTTTGTCTGTTTTAAAGGTTTTAAATTATATCAAATGAATGTTAAGAGTGTCTTTTTGAATGGGGTGATATAAGAAGATATTTATGTTGAGCAACCTCTAGGTTTTAAAAATTCTAAGTTCCCTATTCATATATTTAAATTAAGAATGGTATTCTATGGATTAAAATAGGCACCTAGTGCTTGGTATGAGAGGTTAAGTACTTTCTTAATAGAGAAATCATTTGTGAAATGAAATGTTGATAAAACTCTCTTTTTGAAAAGGATAGGTTATAGTATACTCATTGATCAAATATATGTTGATGATATCTTATTTGGATCTACTTATAAAAATCTTTATGATGATTTTTTAAATATAATGAGTAGTGAATTTGAGATGAGTTAGATGGGAGATTTAAATTATTTTCTTAGTTTCAGTATAAAACAAAATGAGGAAGAAATGTTTCTTAGTTAGTCTAAATATATTAAGGATATTCTTAAGAAATATGAAATGAATAATATTAAACCAGTG
This sequence comes from Dendrobium huoshanense, assembly GCA_016618105.1. Taxonomy (NCBI): domain Eukaryota; kingdom Viridiplantae; phylum Streptophyta; class Magnoliopsida; order Asparagales; family Orchidaceae; genus Dendrobium; species Dendrobium huoshanense. Next base: position 28,224,759 of record CM028342.1, read on the forward strand.
TCTACACCAATGAGTTCCTCAATGTAGTTAGATAATAACCCTAAGGGAAAATCTATTGATCAAAAGAAATTTAGAGAAATAATTAGATTATTGCTTTACTTTGCTACTAACAGACTAGACATCATGTTTAGTATTTATTTGTTTACTAGATTTCAATCTAAATAAATGAATCACATTTGATAGCAGTTAAAAGAAATCTGAGATATCTTTTGGGAACTCAAAACTTAGGGATTTGGTACCCTAAGCATAGCTTTTTATTTGAAATTATTGGATATTTTAATTTAGATTTTGTAGGATGTATGGTTGATCAAAAAAGTACATCTTAAAATTATTAATTTATAGGAAACTCTTTAAATTCTTGGTACAGTAGAAAATAGAATTCAATAGCCCAGTCTAATGTTGAAGCAGAATACATTGCCTTAGATAGTTGTGTGGCACAAGTTCTTTGGTTAAAATAATAATTGATTGATTTAGAACTTTCTATTAGCATAAATCCAAATTTCTGTGATAATACAGGTGTCATATGCATTTCAAAGAATCCTATTCAACATTCTAGAACCAATCATATAGACATAAGGCATCATTTTGTTAGAGATCATATAGCTAAGGGAGAAATTGAATTACATCACGTTGCTACTGGAATCAACCTGTAGATATTCTCACAAAACCACTAGCCTTTAAAACATTTAGCACCTTAAGAACCAGGTTAGGTGTGATTGATCTTAATGCTTAAAATGCAATTATGCAAACTTATTTTTTTTTAATTATGTGTTTGCTATTTTCTTTTGTTATTTGTTTTATTTGTTTTTGTGTGTTTAGTTTTGTGATTTCTATTTTATTTTTTATTTTATTGGAAGGATGTCATTTTATTTCAAAAGATTTTTAGTTTATCATGTCTTATTTTAAATGTTCTTTTTGTACTGTATGAAATTTTTTATAATATATGAATTTTGTAGCAAGTACATGATATGTTTCTGAGTTGAGCATACAAAACAAAATTTTTTATTAATTTTCATATTGTACGATGATGTCATCATACTGTATGATATAGGTTGTTCCGTCTATATAATTGAGGATAGTTTTCTAGAAAAAGTTAGTTATTAATCATAGATCATATGTATGAAATTGCATTTCATCTGTACGATCCTGTTATCAGTTTCTTGTGGGGACAAACCTAATTTCCATTAAATGATCTTTAATATTATAATCATCTTGGATGAACACGTGTTCATCTGCATGATTCAATGGTTAAAAATTCTATACAAAAGGATGCCTAAAAAATGGTGTTTTACAAAAAGTCATTTCATTTTTTGACATATTCGTTCATATGTACGCAATTTTTTTTGTCCTGTACTATTTTAATTTTGTACGCACGATCTAAATATCATATTGTATAATAGGTATTTTTTTTAAATAGAAGCTTATTTGAAAAAGTTTTCTTTACTTTATGATATGTTCCAAACCTTCTAGAATCCAAATCTTCAAAATGGCAAGCAATAACAAATGACCACGTACCTCTAAGAGATCTCCTCTATATCTGGTAAGGATGAAAATTTGCTATCCAAATAGAATGAGGATACATTTAATAGGTATTGTGCTGCAAAAATAACCCCTTTCTGACTCCTCATTCAAAGTGATTTTAACTTCTCTATCATGCCCTTGTTTGCCTCAGCCTAACTTATCTTCATCCTTACTTTGATTTATGCTTACAATTGTGAAACCTTCCAAATTTTCCTAGCAAACATGAAGGTTAATCAGTATCACACTAGGATTACCTCCTACATCTTTAAGGATCGTGTCGAAATCACTAATGAAGATCTAGGAAACTTCCTTCACTTAAGAACCCAGTGAGTTATAGCGTACACACTAACCTTTAGAGCTGTCTTTGATTGGTCAAAAATAAATCAAAATCTTAGAGGTGTTGAACAAGTGAGTCATCTATCACGTGTGTACACTCTTAACCAAAATGCCCAAATAATCCAGTACATTTTGAAAACTTTAATTATTCTTAAAGCTAGTGAGCACATTAACTTGACTTCTCTTTTGTCTACAGGCACATATTTGATTATGACTGAAAGACCTTTTAATGAAGCCCAACTTATCATGGATTGCACTCACAAACTTTTTGATGTTGGACATCCTCATAATAAGAGAGAGAAAAATATGGCTATATGACACTTAGTTGCTTACATCTTAGAGAAGAAGTAAAATCTAATATATCTGAATCCTCCAACTGAACTTTTAATTTTCTTTATTGATGCCTTTTTTCGGGCATTCTTTGGGAGTGATCAAATTTATGAGAGTGATGATTTTGAGGAAGAAGGGAAAGCTCCTTCTCCAACACCTACACCTACACTTGGACTCGACCAAAATTTCTACCAAGAAATGGTTCAATGCATCAACAGAATGGAAACTCATTTTGATTAACGCTTTGATCAAATTGAGAATCACCTAAACTAGCAAGAAGCTAGATACAACAAGGAAATGGGTTGGATCTAAGGGCAATTTGACTCGGTTAATACCAATGTAGCTAAGATGAATAGTTACTTTTCAATGTTCAACCCACCATCTCCTCTAGATCAAGGCCCCTCTGATTACTAGATGTACTTATGTGTTGTTGTTTCCTATGAGTATTTATGTTTGTTGTTGAGATGTTTTTCTTGTGATTTTATTGATTTTATGTGTTGGTGATTTTATCTGTTGTTTTTTATTTTTGAGATAATGTTAGTTGGATGATATTATATGGAATGATGTTAAATGAGAAATGTGTTTATATATGCTCCTTGATAATCAATGAAATGATGAAATATTTTGTTCACTTGCCTTGAATTTTATTTCTTGACATATTTATGTTTTTAATGAAAAATCTTTTGTAATTGGTCATTGGAATGGATTTTCAATTAATTTGATCTACAAATTAGTTTCCTTACAAAATTTAAATTAAAATTATGACTAGATGTAGTTAAGGAGATCAATTTCATGTTCTTATAGACAAACATATCTAAGCTATAACTGTTACAATATTGATGTCTCATTTGTTTTTCAAAAAATTTATTTTTGTTATTAGAGAAATTTAAATTAAGATTACTGATATTTGAAAGTCCCAAAAAGTAAAAAAAAGGATGCATAAAGCATGCAAAAATAATTAAAAAAGCTGTGCAATGTTCGTAAAGTGAAAAAAGTAATAAAATTAGCCCAAATAAAAAAATGCATAAAGTGTGCCACAAACATTTGAAAAGATGTGCAATGTCATCAATTGAAAATTTTATATTATTCTTTCAATTATTATTCTATCTCTAATCCAAATCCATTTAATCTAGAAATCATCTACACTGTTGAAATAGAAATTATTTAACCTTTATTTCGTCATTTTTGCAATAATAATTTTTTTATTTAATTTATCTAGCATGAATAATGAACTAGGTTGACTTTTTTATCTTAGTTGTTTTTTGATTTAAACCTGTAATTTTTCTTTCTAGTATTAGGAAGTTAATATTATATTTGCAATTAGTTTTAAATCTTTTTCTTCTTCAACTCTTTTAATTTATCAATAGAAACTTTTCATTTCAAGATGTATTCACCTTTTTGTTGTTATAAAAAGGGAAAGTCATAATATTATTTGATGTTTTTTTATTGTTGTTTGATGTATATGTAATATTATTTGATGTTTTTTTTATTATTGTTTGATGTATGTGTATTGTGTGTATGTATGTGTTTTTTTAGTAGTTTTATGGTTTTAGTAGTTTTTATGGTTTTATTAATTTTTGTGGTTTGTTTCTTTTTTTTTTTTAGGTTAGTGTTTTGATCTTCATGGAAATCCTTATTTTAAAATTGGTCATTCATTTAGAGAAAGCTAAGGAGAAAATTAATTTAATTGTTAACTAAAACAATAATTATTTTACCATTATCAAAAGGGGGGAGAATGTTGCAACATAGTTTTCAAAACTATATTTTTATATCTTGTGTTTTTTCAATGATACCAAAATATTATTGTATTGATTATTATTTCTCCTAACACATATTGGAAAATGTTATTTGTGTGTTTGTGTGTACTAATATTTTAGAAAAATCATACTCCTAACTGCTGAAGACTACAAGACAGATTAGATTAAGGTTTATGAAATTGAAGTCTATATTGTTTGTATTTTTCTTGAGTCTGAGAGTGTGTTATTGTAATTGGGTAACCGTAAACACACATACTAGGGGAGTGTAAAAACTTATATTTTTTAACTAATCATACTATACGATTTTGGGATCGTACAGGATGATTTAACCTGAGTGTTCATCCAGAAAGCATTTAATCAAATCATGCATGGAAAATTTTCTAAGAACTATTCATATTGTACGATATTACCTTCATATAGATGATGTTCAAAGTATGAAATGGTTACATACCTGTTCATCCCAAATAAACTCATCATTTTCTAAACTAATCGTACTATATGAAATGACTTTCATATAGATGACATCTAGAGTATAAAATTGGTGTTTACTAGTTTATCCATGCGAACAAGTAAATTTTTTGAACTATTCATACTATATGAAATTAGTTTTGTATAAACAACATCTAGAGTATGAAATGGACTCATACATTTTTGTACAAAATGAAGCATGATTTTGTTAAACATATCATACTATATGATATAGTGCTTGTATAATACGTCGACCAATGTACAAAATGAGATAGTAGATAATCATACCGAACAAATCTGTTCAAATTTGAACTAATCGTACCGTACGATGTGAGTTCATACATATGCTGACCAGTGTACAAAATCAGTTCGTATAGGATCGTATGAGTAATTTTTAAACTGATCATATGTACAATATGAGATTGTATTGTACGATCCAAGACGGTCAAATTAAAATTTTTTATTTTTTAGATGATTTTTCTTATTTTTCATATTAAAAAGCCTTAAAAACTAACTGAAAAGGATCCTTCTTTGAATTTTCTTTTGAGAGTAAGAATGAGAGTGTTTTGGGAGTGTATTTGAGAGTGTGATAGAGAGATATTGTAAGTGGAATTTGTGAAGGGTTCAAAAGGTTGCCCAAAGGTAAGGATCTCTTTGTTAGTATGTCAAATATCATCCTGACTTCTTTGAAGAATCTTGAGAGAATATCTTTAGAGAAGATCAGGTTCTCTACCGATACCGGGAGGGTGTAAAAGAAAGACAATACTCTGCCGACACTAGGAGGGTGTAAAAGGATGTCGGTTCTTTGCCAACACCAGGAGGTGTGAAAGGATGACGTTACTTTGCCGACACTAGGAGGGTGTGAATAAATGATGGTACTCTGTCGACACCAGGAGGGTGTGAAAAGATGTTGGTACTCTACCATCACAAGGAGGGTGAAAAAGGATGATAATACTTTATCGCACTAGGGATAGGTGGAAGAGAGGTTAATTGTAAGGGCTTCTCCTCCTTGCTGTGGGAGTAAAAATGGACTCACTTTGGTATAGTGCAATACTTGAAGAGGGAGTCATCAGAGAGTGGATGTAGGTCTAACGTCAAGTTGGACCAAACCACTATAAATTTTTATATTTTTTTGTCTTCACTATTTACTATTTTTTTAATTTTCTGCATGCTAATTTTGTGGCTGAAAAGTTTATTTTGATAAATTTTTATTGTGCTTAATAATTATAAAATCAATTTTTTTAATCTACTAAGATATTTTTAAATTTCCAATTCCCCTCCCTCTTGGTTAACCATGGGACAATTGCTTTATGTCTAACAACTTATATAAAATTTCATTGGTGCTAGCTTTCACTTTCAAGTGCCACTGTGCAACTTTTTTAGCACCACAGTAGAGTAGTTGCCAAAAGGAGAAGTCATGCCGACTTAGTCAAAATACACATTGATTCACTCAATCACCATTCCAAGTTAGTCTAATGCCACAACGAGTCAGATATTATAGTGCCAAGGTGATATTTTAGTTAACACCACCATAGGGCTAACTTCTTATGAGACGTAGTGCATGAACCCATTTTTTTGACATATATAAATAGTTTTTTAGTTATTTTGTTTAGGGAGTTCTATCATGTCAATAGATTCTGGTACTTTATAATGTCTTCTTCTAGTTTCTCTATAGAGTAAAGTTTAAGGAAGGTTAGGAAAGTGATTTTTTTTTTTTTTTTTGAAGATCTTAGCCTATATTGTGTAAGTAAATATATTGTGGGAAGTAGTAAGAGAGTGAGAATATCAATTGATTCTTTTGCATGACAGTTATCTTATTCATTGTCCTGCACTTTTTTATATGAATAAAATGAACTTGAATTTTCTTCCTTTATTATTCTTGTCTCGTTAAATCACTAGTTTGGGATAATGATATAAACGCTTAGTAATTACTAATATAGATTCTTATATTCTAAATTATTTACATAGATATTTCAAATATATCTCATTTTGTATTTAATGTATATAATGGATACTGCAAACCATATTCAAGAACTGTAATTTTGATGATAACAAACATTATTGTGTATGTTACTACTTTCTCTTATTTTTGTGATATTCTATTTTGTATTTGTGCATATTAATGTTTCAAGAAATCAATCCACCATTCTTTTGTAATTCTGATCATGTTAAGAATGGGTAGACTAAAGTTACAGTCAAAATATTTTTTTTTTTTTTTTATATTTTCTCTTTTCTTGAGTCATGTCACGTAATTGGATGGATAAATTTGAAGAGTAACCTAGCACACACATAGGGGGAGTGATGAAAATATTTTTGAGATAGTTATTTTTTAAGGTAATTTGTACTGTATGAAACTATTTTTGTACTATATGAAGTATTTCACATTATATAATTTGACTCATGGTGTATGAATTGTTGTGCTATATTACAACCTTAGCCACTAAAGATTAAGAAAGATACCAATTCTATACTGATCATACAGTTTGATTTGGATTGAAGTGTATGCCCTAATTAAAATGTTTCTTAATTAATCTTGAGATATCAAGAAATCAAATCATGAACAATTATTGTGATTGATCGTACTGTATGAAATAGTTTGTACTATATGATTACCTATGTACCAAGTTAGTCATACCTTGGATTGTATCAAATAAAATCCTTGATTTTTATTCTGATCATACTACGTAATGCCAACAGTGCTGGACATTCACCCATGTACGATGTTGGCTATATATATATATATATATATATAGTTTGGGCTCCAAAAGATGATATCCCTTCCTTTGGGGGATAATTCCATAGAGAACTTATATATATATATATATATATATATATATATATATATATATATATATGTATATATTATAGACTCTTGTACTTGTACATCACATTCCTTAGGTACATTTAAATGACTCTTGCAGGAAATATAAAGAGAAGAAAGAAAAGCATTATCATATCAATGAAAAAATGCAGAAGTTGTGTAATTACCTATTGCTCCTAATGCAATCCTTAAAGAGCCTAAGTACACTAACATAAAATAAAATGTATGACATTTATAGATTGTTGAATGTAAATAGACAAACACATGATGCTCTCCAAGCAAAGCATTCGACAAGAAATTCACACCACCAGACTAACCTAGGCTAGAGTGGTTGTCATAGCAAACAAGTTAATTTAATTATTAATAAATTATAATTAAAATCTATTCAAATTTTTATTTAAAATTGTATTATTTATATTTAAATTTTATTTGAATGTTTATGTATTTAATTTTTTTTTTTAATTAATAAAATGTATAAATTAATTATTTAATGAATTAAAATTAAATTTTAACTACAAAGTTTTATTTAAATTCAAAATAAAATTCTCCAAAATTTATTTTTAATTTAAATTTTTTTAATATAATTGAATTTTATTTTTATGGTTAAAGAATTTATTTAATTAGTATTTACTTTTGGTGATTAATTATTAACTAAAATTTAATGAAATGTGAATTTGGATTTTAATATTTAATGACTTTATGATTCATTTACAATTGTTTAAATTTTTTTTTGTATTTTTAAAAATTTTCTTTCAATTATTATTATTTGTTGAAAATAAACCCGCAATGAAGGGTTAATTGCAATTAGTATTATTTTGAAGGCCAATTAATGCCAAAATTGGGTGTATTAATATTTATAATATTAATAAATTTTCTAAGTTTAATGTTTCATCTAAATAGGATGAGTATGTGAATCTTAGATTTGACCTAAATTCATTAGACACATCTTAATTATTATCCTTTGGTATCACTACATTGTATAGGCCTATAAATCAAAGTCTCCAGCCCTTATACACATGAATATAAACATACCACACCAAACTATGTGACTGAAATCTAAGTGTATTGGAAGCAATGAGTTTTAAAGTATTTAGGTCAAATAATTACCCAAATGTTTGAAAATTCACTTGCTGAATAATTTCCCATTCAACTATCTCTAAATGGATTGCTAAATTAGAGATGTATCATAGCATTTATCAACTAAATTTGAATCCAAGTTTTTTTTTTAAGTTAAAAGATATAATCAAGAAAAGATTAAAAGATCAACAATCATGTAATTACTTGACATACATGTATTAAACTTAGTTGATTCCATTTTATCCGTGATTAAGCTCAGCCTAGAGATTCCATAAAGGGATTAATGTATGCAATGATTTAATGAATGGTTGATTATGAATTTTCAAAATAAAATCATAAAAATATGCTTTATTTACTTAAAATTTTAAATATAATTAAATATAAGCTCAAATAAATTCAAAAAAATCACTTGAGGTAGCATAGTGCCTATGATTAAAAGTGACAAAGTTCAAATTAAATTAAACAAATATTTAAGGAATTATTTAAATAATTTTAAAATACATTTAAATGTAATAATTCCTTAAATATTATTAATTTTGGTTTGATTTTATTTTTAAATTAATGAGGGTTTCAAACCAAAGAAAATGATATATTATACATTAATTTTGGATAACTATTTGATTTATTATTATTTAAAAAAAAACTATATTTAAAATGAATTAAAAAATTATTAATTTAATCTGATAACGTCGGTACTTTTTAGTTGGATCAAAATCGCGACATCAATATAGCATTAATGGCTAATGATTGCATTACCACATAATCATGGAAATGCAATGGCGACACACATGGTTTCCACTTAGCTGTATTAGCAGCTATCACGTGTCATTGGATCATCCACAATATTGAATTAATGGTGGAGATTGCGTTCGATGATGATGCAAATAAATAAGCATACTGCATAGTTTTGAATTAGTTGAGAAATGACAAGATCGGAGCCATTGATCTCGAGATCAACAGCTCAAATATGGTATTGTTTAGATATAATTCTAATAAATCCTAGAATATGGAGAACACTTTAAATTTTTAATCGACTAAATCAAATCTTATAAAACTTTATACAGAGCTTGAATGCAACTAAATGAGCAATGGGGAGATTATTTTAAGTTCTAAAACATGTATAATGAGACGTTACTTAAATATAAATCTCCTATACTGGGGTTTGTGATTTATAAGAATTTGTTAGATTTAAACGACAGAATATAGACCCATTTTACTCTTTGAATGGTCTAGAATAATTCACTTTAAGGACTCAAAGCTTGAGGATGCTTGAATAAATGACTAGGAGCCTTGGACAATCTTTAAAGCAAAGGTAGTTGAAGATCTCCACTGTGAACTTTGATCATTGGATTTTAACTCAAGAGTTTTGTAGGAATCCCTCTAGAGGCCAAAAGAAAATAGAGATGGCTATGGGAGGCTAAGTGAAGTGAGAGAGTGGTAAGGTGTTGAATGAATGATTTTTGTCTATTTGGCTCAATTCAAATGTACTAGCCCATTTTGATGGCTAGGATCAATTTGGAAGCATTCAAGGATGAGTGTTAAGTGTTCAAGGTTGTTAGGAAGGGCAGGACAAATGACAACTTAGTACATTGATGTGTAAAGCCACTTTGTCTTCACATGAGCACACCAGACCATTGGGTTTATTTAGGGTTAAACTTGGGATTAAAGCTAGTTTAAGTAATGCTTAAGAAACTTTCGTATGAGATTCAAGTATTTAAAATCTATTGAGGGATGAAAATGTGTTTGATGGAGGGAATTGACCAAATAAGTCCGTTTAAAGTCTTTTGTTGACTAGTTTAACCAATCAACTTGTCAACAACTACTAAGGTGGACTCTATGAAAGCTACACATGTTATTAGGATTAGTTTTCAAATGTTTAAATAGTTAAGAGTGATGTTTGAGCAAGTATGTAAGAATGTAGTGGAGTTTGACCAAGTTATATGATTTGACTTGCTCAAACCGACTAGAATTTGATGTGACAATGATTGAAGCATGCAAAAACTATGAAATAGAATAACATTGGAGATTTAAATTGCTTGATTTAGTTAGATACATTGGATTGTCTCATATTAGTCAAGTTCAACCAAACATAGGCTTTGACTAAGTCAACTGCTTACTGAATCAAGGTAACTAGTCATGAGCATTTCATTAAGAGGGATGATTATAGAAGTCTGGAGAGGATCAAGGTTGATTTAAGGTTCAATTTTGGAAGTAATCAATATGTATGATCAGGTGAACTATATTAAGCTATCTTCGCTGGGATAGATGGATCAATTGGTGATTACAAGTTTTAGTGATGATTGATATACCATGGAATCCTAGTGAAGTTATATGGACTATGATTAAGGTTTTGGATGTTAGTGTACTAAGTTAGGTAGTGCACTGAGTCAACTGACTGTAGTGCAAGGCTACATCTATTGGTGATTGTAACTTTTATGACTGATTGAATGATGATAATTACATATGTGATTAATTGACTAGCTGTTATATAATTGTAAGAAGATGCATGCTAATTGAATTTTGATTGATAAATGCATGCTAATTGATTTATTGAAGATAATTGATTGAGTGTTGATTGTAAGGCTGGAAGTGCAAGCTAAATATATAATTGAAGGTTGAATGTATGATTGAATGATAGTTATATGGTGTTTGATGACCTAATATAAAAATGAAGTCAACAAATTGACCCCCAAAAGGTGTGATAAACTTAAACAGAAAACCACACATGTTGGAGTTATCCAAAGCAATAAACAGAATTTAAAAGTGGGAAACTTGGTTGAAAGATCAATTTTTATACAAGCAAATATTAGACCTAGCTAACAGATGGATTCACAGAGAGGGATATGAAAAACTTAAATGGGAGATCAATTCACAAGTAAAGGTGGATACTCATACTGGAGACCGATTCCCAAATGAGTGAATTTAGCATCTGACCAATAGATCGATTATCGAAAAGGTGAATTTAATCCTTGATTGGCATATCAAAGGTAAATTTCTAAAAAAAGCTAAATACTCAAGTAGGAGATTGATTTTGAAATGAGAAAATTTAGAACCTGGCCAACATATAAACTATCAAAAAGGTTATTTTGAACTTTAACTAGAAGATTGATATTTTGACAAAATTTAATACTCAAATGGGAGATTGATTCCTGAATGAGTGAATTTAGAACCTAGCCAATAGATCAATTATCAACAAGGTTAATTTCAACTTTTATTAGAGGATCGATTTCAATATAAAGCTCAATACTTAGACGTAAGATCGATTCCTGAATGAGTGAATATAAAATCTAACAGATAGATCGATTATTAAAAAGGTGAATTTAAACTTTAAAAGGAAGATAAATTTTGAGATAAAATTGAATACTCATGTGAGAGATTGATTCCAAAATAACTTAATTTAGCACTTGACCAATAGATTGATTATTGGAAGGGTGAATTTAAACTTTGATTAGAAGATTAATTTCTAGACAAAGCTGAATACTCAAATGGGAGATTGATTCTCAAATAAGTGAATTTAGAACTTGATTGAGAGAACAATTATTAGAAAGGTGAATTTAAACTTTGATTGAAAGATCAATTTCTAAATAAACTTGAATACTCATAAGGGAGATTAATTCCCAAATGAGTGGATTTAGTGTTGTGAATATGGATTCATAAATTTTGATTTTGATTGATAGCAAACATTTCTGACACCTCTATTTTTCTATGACTACCTTACCAAGAGGTCCATAAAGCCAATTGCAAATCAAGCCAGAGCAAGATTATCTAGATTAGGATTGAGTCAGTTTGTAAACCATTGTTAAGTATTTTTTACCTTTTCTTGAGTAAATTATAACAAAGTGGGTCTTGATGCTAATTAACCTTGCACAAACACACTCAGGAAAAAAAATTATCTCTTTTAGGAGTTTTTTGGTTTTTTTATCACATCATCCAAGATGATTAGAAATCATCTTAGACGATAAGTTAAAAAAAACCCTAATTAGGGCATCCTGGTTAAGGCAATCACACTTAAGCAAATCATCCTCGATAATATTATCATCGTTCTATATGATAGGCTCAAATAAAAAAGAAATAGCCGCCAGATCCTTTTAGGGATGTTTTAATTTTTAAACATCATGGACGATGTAGTGCAATTATACAAAAATTAGTTTTGTAATTAAGGAAAGCAATTAAGGTTTGATTACTCGATCATATCATCCTGGATGATCGCAGGATCCACTTGGACGATCAGTTAAACAAACCTTAGTCTCTTCCTGGATGAGAAATACGATGTTCTGGATGATGTGTATTATTTTACACTAATCATCCAAGACAATCCCAAATTGCCAGGGATGATAAGGTATTTTTCCATCATCCAAACATGCAATCAGGGCAATGTTTTAGATGATATTTGATGTTTTGGATAAATCACCCCAGATGATCTGTTTAGTTATTCATCTTTTAGACATGCAATCAGGGCGATTTTCTGGATGAAACTCAATGATTTTGAACTAATCATACAGGATGAAGTCCTATCATCCTGGACGATCAGAATAAATAAGTCCCTTAATCATCCAGACTTTTTTTATTTCATCCTAGTTGATTGAGTTGAATTTGTACTGATTGTACAGTACGATCCTTTGATCATCCTGGAAGATTATGTTAGTTTGTTACAATTAAGAGAAAATTTGGAGCTTTTCTATATAAGACCTCTTATTTACCCAAGATTGTATCTTTTACTGTTGTATTGACTTGAGAGAGCTAAGTGGAGAGGGAGAGCAGGGGAGAGAGGGAGAGAGAGGATCTTGTGAGGGGGAGATTGTGAGGGGTTTCACAAAGGTTATTCCAAGCATGGATCCGAGTCTTCTTCTCCAGTCATCATCCCTGGTTCCTTAGAAGTTTGAGAGAAGTCTACTTCAGAAATTGATGTAGGTTCTCTGTCTACTTCAGGAGGAAGCAAAAGGTGTTGGGTTATCTGCCTGCGTTAAGAGGAAGTAAAAAGAATTAGGATCTTTATCTCATCGATGTTAGTGGAAAGGAGGCTTGTATAGGCTTCTACACCTTCCTGTGAGAGCAAAAGGAGAGTCACTGAGTTTAGTGCAATACCCAAAGGAGAGACTCTGGGAGTGGACATAGGTCAAGTTAACCGAACCACTATACAATTCTATGTGTTCTTTCTTATTGATTTTTCACATTTAATTTCTGCACATTAATTTTCTTGTGGTGATTATTGGTTTGGTTTAAGATTGTGATTTTCATTTGAAATATTTTTAAAACACTAATTCGACCCCCCCCCCCCCCCCCCTCTTGGTTAGCCTCGGGCTAGTTCACAAGGGCTTAACATCCCTAACGAACTTTCAAGTGGTATTAGAGTAGGATTAACAAAAATGAGTTTTTGAAAACTTTTAAATTTTGATCCATGGCTAACTTCAGTAATCCTAATATTGCATAAGGGAACTCTATTACCTGACCACATTTGTTTGATAATATTCCTTTTAATTTTTAGAGAACTCGCATGTCTACATTTTTACAATCAATTGACTGCCATATGTGGATGCTTGTTAAAGAAAGTTATTTACCTCAATTACGTGAAATTAATGGCATAAAAACTGAACTTTCTTTTACTGAATAGACCTTTGATGATAGGAATTTTGCACAACTTAATGTAAAATATTTAAACTTTTTTTTTTGTGCTTTGAAATCAGAAGATTATATTTGTGTTCCAACTTGTGCTACTGGTAAAGAAATTTGGGATAGATTGTGTATTATTTATAAATGAACAAATGAAGTTAAACAATTTAGGTTGAATATTTTATTACATGACTATAAACTTTTTTATATGAAACCTGCTAAATCAATATCTCACATGTATGCTAGGTTTACTCAAATTATCACCTCACTGCATGCCTTAGGAAGAGTACTTATGAATTATGAAAAAGTGAATAAAATTTTGAGATGCTTGCTTTCTTCCTTTAATACTAAGGTTACTGCAATAACTGAATCTAAGGATTTGAATACTTATTTTGTTGATAATTTACTTGGATCACTCATTGCTTACAAGTAAGGGGTGAACCAAAAATAACTTGATGCAGGTGAGAAAAGAAGGAGAAGGTTGTGGCATTGAAGGCTAATGATACAGACACTAATTCTTATGGGTCTAAAAGTGATGATGTTGCCTTAATTATAAGACAATTTAAAAGCAATCTAAAGAAAAAAGTAAAAGAACCATCATAAGTGGAATAAATGTAAGGGCAGTAAAAATTTAAAAAAATTTATTAATATGATTTGTTTTGAATGCAGAAAGCTTGGACATGTTAAAACTAATTACCCTACACTTAAGGCTCACCTAAGCAAGGAGATGGGTGAGGAGAAACCTAAGTTTTGGAAGGACAAGAAGTGGTTCCAAAAGGCATTCTGGGCAGAATCTGCATCTAACTCCTCTAAGATTGAAGTAGAAGAGAAGATAATAAATCTGTGCTTAATGGTGGTGAAAGTTCGTTAGGGGTGTTAAGCCCTTATGAACTAGCCCAAGGTTAATTAAGAGAGAGGTGAATTGATATTTTAAAAAATATTTCTTAATAAAAAAGCCAAACCAAAATCCACCACAAAAAAAATCAAAGTGCGAAAATTAAATGTGGAAATAATAAAGGAAAGAACACACCAGATTTATAGTGGTTTGGTCAAACATTGACCTACGTCCACTCCTCCGAGGCACCCTCTGAGTATTGAAATAAACTCAGTGTCTCTCCTTTATCCCCCACAACTAGGTGGAGAAGCCCTTACAAAATCACTTCCACCTTCCCTGGTGAGGTGGAGTTGTTGGGTCCTCTGACACCAAAGAGATCTTCTTCTTCCCAAAACTTCCCTCAAGACAAGCCTTGAATCCGACAGTACTAAGGAGCAAGCTCGCTAGAGCAATTGTGTGGAACCGCCTCCACACTCTCTTGAAACCCCCTCCAAGGATCTTCTCCTTCTCTCAAACTCCACCCTTTTCTCTCTCCCTTTAAAGCTCTCTCTTCAGGCTACAATGGCTGCCAAAGACACTCTTCTTGAGAAAGCAAGAGGTCTTTAAATAGATTTGCAAAATCGACATTATCGTCCAGGATGATCGTCGGATCGTCCCGTACGATATGCATAAAAAGATAGCTTCTGAAAACCCTAAAAACTCAATTTTGGTGCAAAACATCATCCAAGCCGATCGCAGGATCGTCCTGTATGCTGTGCTTAAAAAGAGGGCTTCAGAAAACCCTAAAACATCAATTTTGCCTCCCAGAATCATCCTGGACAATCGCAGAATCATCCAGTATAATATGCAGAATTTGACCTTATAGTCCAGGATGATTAGTACAAAAATGTACAAATCGTTTAAGACGATGTAGAAGAGAAATTATGGAATTTCGTCCTGACAGATTTGGAAAAATCAAGTATGTCGGCAAACATCGGCTAGGACGATATACAGATCATCCAGGATGATATGATTGAGAAATTTAACCATAATTAGTCCCTTAATCACATGATCAATTTAGGCATGATTTATATTGATCGTCCTAGATGATCCAGATCATCCGAGATGATTAGAACAAAAATTAAATCTTAAAATCATGCCTAGATTTTAATTGGCAGCTCTTTTCTAAGATCATAAAGGATCATCCTGGACGATCCAAAATCATCCAATATGATTAGTTCAAAGCTTGATCTTCTGGAATTGGCAAGATCTCACTCCCTTGAGTTTGTGTGTGCATGGTCACCAAGCAAGCATACTCCTTTACAAGACTTGACTTAAGAAATCAAAAATTACATTAATGAATATTATAAACCCTTTTACAATAGAACATTATTCAACCTAATCTTGAGCTCTGATTATTTGTTTGACGTTGCATGGTATTGCTGAAAAATTAGTATACACATAAACAAACATATATTACAAATACAAGAAGACAACAGAAAGTGAGCCATAGTATTTGTTATCATCAAAAACATAAACTCATAAGCTTGAGTTGCAACAATCTCTCCCTTTTTGATGATGGCAAATATTACTGGTTGAATTTTCAAAATTGAAAATATTTTCTCCTAATCTCCCCCTCACTAGAATAAAAAAAAAAAAAATAGGGGAAGACAATTTTTGTAGAATAACCTCTTTAAGAAACAGAGGTTAAGAGTCAAAATCATGAGTTTCCTTCCTATGACTATTTTTAGAGAAGTCGACCATAACTTACATAAGAATTCAAGAAAAATAGGAGGTAGAGTTTTCATTTTTAAAATTTTAATCCCCTTAAAAAAAATTAAATAGAAAACACTACATAAAAGAAAAAGGAAAATTTAAATTAAAAATTTTAACAAAAAGAAAATAAAGAAAGAAAAAAGAGTGAAAAAGAAAAAAAAATCATAAAATAAACAAAAATGAACAAAACATGCTAACACAGAAAAATAAAGCACACAAATAATGGTTTAAACATCATCTTGCTCCTGGTCAGATGATTCAGAAGCTAGGTCTACCCAGGAGATTTTTTTCTTTTCATTATTTTCTATTTTTATAATTTGCTTAGTTTTACCATTTTCTTTTGTAGGAAGAGTTCTCAAATTTGGGCATTGATTTTTCATATGTCCAGGCTTCCTACATCCAAAGCAAACAACGTTAGAAAAAATATTTCCATTCCTACCATTTTTACTTTTATTCCACTTTTGTTGAGGCTTATGCTTTGGTGAGCTTTTTAATTTTCTGGACAAGTTATCGCTTTCGTCACCAATTAAGCCACTTTTCTCCATATTTTCAGCGTTTAGCACTATCATCTCTCCTGCATCCAAAAGTCTTTGACTCAAACTTTGCTCGTAGGCAATGAGTGAGCCAATTAAATTATCAATATAATATTCATTCAAACTCTTTGATTCACAAATAACAACAACTTTAGCATCAAACTTATCAAGTAGACAACAAAGAATTTTATTGACATTTTCAAAATTTGAAAATTCCTTACCTCAAGTATGTAATGATATCATAATTTGAATAAATCTAGTATACATCTATAAGATCGTCTCCTAAGATTTCATGCAAAAAAGTTCATAATCATGCATTAAAATATTCAACTTGGATTACTTGATTTCACTAGTGCCTTCGTATATGGTGTGTAATTTATCCCAAATTTCCTTACCAGTAGTGCATGTCGAAACTATCATAAAATCATCAGAATTTAAAGCACAGAAAAATAGTTTAAAGATTTTTCATTCAATTGAGCATCGATTTGTTCATCCCTATTCCATTGATTAAAAGGAATATCAATCATAATTCCATCTAAAATACGTGACGGTACAGAATAACCAGTTAAAATCATTTGTCATATTCGAAAATCAATTGATTGAAAAAACGTAGACATTCAAATTTTCCAAAAATCAAAAGTAATATTTTCAAATAAAGGTGGTTTAGTGATTAAATAACCTTCCGCAGCATTAGGATTAGAAAAATTAGCCATGGATCAAAAAATTCAAAAGCTAGATTTTATGAATCCCGCTCTGATACCACTTGAAAGTTCGTTAGGGATGTTAAGCCCTTATGAACTAGCCCAAGGCTAATTAAGAGAGAGGTGAATTGATATTTTAAAAAATCTTTCTGAATAAAAAAGCCAAACCAAAATGACAAAGAAAATCAAAGTGCAGAAATTAAATACGGAAATAATAAAAGAAAGAACATACCAGACTTATAGTGGTTCGGTCAAATCTTAACCTACGTCCACTTCTCGGAGAAACCCTTTGAGTATTACACTAAACTCAGTGTCTCTCCTTTAGCCCCCACAGCTAGGCGGAGAAGCCCTTACAAAATCACTTCTACCTTCCCTGGTGCAGCGGAGTCGCCGGGTCCTTTGACACCAAAGAGATCTTCTTCTTTCCAAAACTTCCCTCAAGACAAGCCTTGAATCCGATGGTACTAAGGTGCAAGCTCGCCAGAGAAATCGTGTGGAACCTCCTCCACACTCGCTTGAAACCCTCTCCAAGAATCTTCTCCCTCTCTCAAACTCCACCCTTTCTTCTCTCCCTTTCAAGCTCTCTCTTCAAGTTTCCTTCAGAAGAATGAAGATACAATGGCTGTCAAATACACTATTCATGAGAAAGCAAGAGGACTTTAAATAGATTTGCAAAACTGGCATTATCATCCAGGATGATCGCCGGATCGTCCCGTATGATATGCATAAAAAGAGAGCTTCCAAAAACCCTAAAAACTCAATTTTAGCGCCAAACATCATCCAAGCCAATCGCAGGATCATCCTATATGATGTGCTTAAAAAGAGAGCTTTAAAAAACCCTAAAAACACAATTTCGGTGCCCAGAATTGTCCTAGATGATCTCAAGATCGTCTAGTATGATGTGCAAAATTTGACCTGATAGTCCTAAACGATATTTGGATAGTCCAGGATGATTAGTTCAAAAAATTTACAAATCATCCAAGATGATATTTAGATCGTCTAGGACGATGTAGAAGAGAAATTTTGGAATGCCATCCTGATCGATTTGGGAAAATCAAGTATGTCGACAAACATCAGCCAAGACGATATACAGATTGTTGAGTCTAGTAAATAGGTTGTTAGACCTAAGTTAATGTCCCAAGGCTACCAAGAGGGGGGTGAATTGGTATTTTAAAATTTTAAACCCTCTTTGAAAATGTGTTGAATCGAAATGAAAATTTTTATTAAGTTTTTATAGAAAACGTTTTTCAACCACAGAGTTTTTTAAACCAAAAATAAAATGCAGAAAAGTAAAAATAGTAAAGTAAATAACACCAGATTTATAGTGGTTCGGTCTAAACCAGACCTACATCCACTCCCCAGAGGCACCCTCTGAGTATTGCACTAATACCAATAGTGACTCTCCTTTTGCACCCACAGCAAGGCGGAGAAGCCTTTACAAAACACTCTTTTCACCACTACCCGATGCGGTAGAGAACCGTCGTCCTTTAAACCAATCCCTAGTGTTGGCAGAGAACCGTCCGTCCTTTCACACTTTCCTAGTGTGGGCAGAGAACCCTTCGTCCTTTCACACTCTTCTAGTGTGGGCAGAGAACCCTTCATCCTTTCTTACTCTCCTAGTGTGGGCAAAGAACCCTTCGGTTGTTCACACTCTCCTAGTGTCGGCAGTGAACCGGATCTCCTTGACAGATCTTCTCACAAGAATCTAGAAGGAAGAAGGAAAAGAGTGAAGTAATCCCAATTCACAAGTAGAGATTCTTACCTTTAAACTCTAAGTGAAGCCTTCACGCTCCAGTGATAGGAATCCTCCTTTGAATGCACTCTTACACTCTCTCCTTGGCTATTCTCTCAAGAGGCACAAAGATCAAATGACAAAAAGATTGGGTGACAGTCTAATTTGGACTATATATACAAAAGACAAGAAAAACCGCCCAAAAAACTGCAGGTTTTTAATTCTGTACGCAGTTGATCATCCCGTACGATCGTGGATCGTCCTGGACGATATTACTTAAAAGCCTTGAAATGAACCTGTTTGTATATGTGTACGAAATGTTTTCGTACAAGCAGATCATCCCGTACGAACGGTTATTACAAGGTCGGTTCCAAAAATTGCAGAAAAAATCGTTCTAAGTCAGTTGTATTGTCTGGACGAAAATTGATTCGTCTGGACAAAATTTTTACAGAGACAAGATCGTCCTGGACGATATTTAATTTCGTCTGGGCAAAATTCTTACAGAGAGCAGATCGTTCTGGACGATATTTAATTTCGTCTGGACAAAAATTTTACAGAGAGCAGATCGTCCTGGATGATATTTAATTTCGTCTGGACAAAAATTTTACAGAGAGCAGATCGTCCTGGACGATATTTAATTTCGTCCTGGATGAATAGGATTTAGAAAATTTTTATGCCCAGTTCCTATTCGTTCCATGTGATCTTAATAGGAGATAACTATCTGATCATCCCGTACGAACTGATATCGTCCCGTACAATTAGTATAAATTTTATATGATCTCCTTATGTGTATGTGCATGTTTGTATTCACTCAATTACAATCACTCCCTTTCAAGTTTATTTCAAAGAAAAATACTAGCTTCAAATTCACAAAGTATCTCATGTTGAATTTAGATTTGAAGTCTTCGTAGTCTGGAGTTAGATTTTCCTGAAATGTTAGTACACACAAGAGCAAATACAAATCTTCTAAAATTGTTAGGAGATAACTATATATTTGAACAATAATGTTTGGAATCATCAAAACTATACAAGTTGCAAATATGTAAAACATGCAAATAGCAACTATCTTAACAATCTCCCCCTTTTTGATGATGGCAAAATAATTATTGTTTGTATGATCTCAAATTAAAAAAATCTCCTAAGCTCCCCCTGAATTGATGAATACATGAAAATAAGGAGGCATTTTGAATTAAAGAACAATATTTTTTTTTTAATTTAATAAAAACAAAAATAAAAATAAAAAAGAGAAAAAAATATAAGACAATAACACAAGCTAAATGACACAAAATCAAAATACAAACAAACACAACAATAATTTCTCCCCCTTTTTTACAACAACAAAAAGTGAAGAAGAAATAGACAAGAAATGTATGTAATTATATGAAATCCAGTTGAAAATTTAATCTAAAGAGTGATTGACATAAGGTATGCAATCTAAAACTAATAACATTAGGTAAATCATAGAAATTCATAGAATTTATGAAGTGATATAACAGTGTAAGTAAGAACAATTTATCAAAGACATGATTCAATTTAGACATTTGAGATATAGAAAATCATTACAAGAGAGATGAATAAAAATTCTATATTTCAAAGTTCAATAGAAATATAAATGAACATAAGATCAATTTGAATTAAGAGATTGAAAGAATCTGAAAAGAAGAGAATTACCACATGTGGCGCTTTGCGCATCTTTTTCAATTTTTTGGCACATTTTTGTGCATCTTTTTACATTGGGCTTATTTTGTGCCTCTTTTTCACATTTGTGAACCTTTGCGCATTCCTTTTGATTTTTGTACTCTTTGTACAATTTTTCAAGAGTAATTGAAACCAATTCTTTCCAAGATTAATAATCTAAAATTTCAAATTTTTCTAAGTGTATAAATATCACTTGAGCAAACAAATACAAAATAAGAACACATCTAAATTGCAATAATAATATTAGTTTTTATGTAGTCTAAATGAATAGACATGAAATTAAAAATTCTAATTATAACAAGTTATAAACAAATTTTAAATTTAGAAAGACTAGATTTTCTAATGAAATTAATCTTAAATTATAATTTAATTTAAGCACAATTAAGATTAAAAAGACTAATGAAATTCATAAAAATTAAACACATTTAAAAAACAAACCAAATTTAAATCGACTACAACAAATATTTATATTGATGAAAAAGATTACAAGATCATTTCATAATATCAATAAAAAAAAATACACTGAACTTTTAAAAATTTAACACAAACAAACACAACTAAAACAAACACTATAATAAACACTAATACAAACACAAATACAACAAATATAAAGAAAATCATCACTCATATCTCTATTCTTCTGGAGGAGGAGGAGGAGGAATGCCACCAAATAGGTTGAAGTAGGAAGTCATCAACATAACATTGGTATTGATTTCATAAACTTCATTTCTGATACTACCAATGTCCTGTTGCTGCTGCAGAAGTTGAGCATCAATTTGATCAAATCTTTGATCAAAATGAGTCTCAAGTCTATCAAATTTCTCAATCAAATTCTGATAATTTGATTGAGGTGCAGATGTTTGCTCTCCTTCTTCTTCTTCTTCTTCAGAAGCACTGGCAGGTGCTTTCTCTTTTTCCTCTTTTAAAATTTCTCTGAAAGAAGCATCATTGTAGTAGACCGGCTCTACATATTCATCATCAGGATGCACTAAATTGTATTTCTTTTCCAAAACATAGATAACTAAGTGTCCTAATGAAATATTCCTTTTTTCTTTTCTGTTATACATGCCCAATTTCTGAAAGTCCATAAAGATGGTCTAAGATAAGTTGAGCTTCATCGATAGGCTTACCACTCATAATAAAAAAAGTCACAACAGAAAGGAGTGGGGTAATATTGATCCTATCACCAGCTTTTGGAATAATAGAAGATCTAAGAATTTGCTGGATTATTCGAGCATTTTTGGTCATTCCAGAAACTCTAACAATGTGATAAGTTAAGCCATTTCCTCTAATCACCCTATTGATTTCATACCACTTGAAGGTGTTATCGTTCATAAGGGTGTGGGATCTAAGGCCTTCAGTTCTTAAGTTAAGAAAGGCACCTAAGTCATGCTTAGTGATTTAAACTTTTTGTTTAAACACATAAGAACTGACAGAAGAGTGATCTGAGTTGAAACTCATATTGGCTAGGAAATAGAGAAAGGTTTGTTTGTTGTAGAGGTGGACGAGAGAAAAAATGAATCCAAACTGAGTAGAATCAAAAAGGTGCATTACCTTGAAGTTAATCTCTCTTTGAATCAGAATGTGAGAAGGTGTGATTTTAGCAGAGGCAAAACGAGGAAATGATTCCTCATTTGCTTTTTAAAGGAAGTTTTCAGAGGAATTCCTGTGGGGTTTCTTCGATAACACCTTTTGTCTCTTGCTTGAGGAGGACATTGTCAATTTGAAATTGAAAGGGATTGAAAGTGAAGTTTGGAGATGTGATTGTTGAGTTAGAAAGCCTTCTTATTTAAAGAAAACGATACATTCTTCCTGGACGAAAATAGTTCGTCCTGGATGAAAATTATCGTTCGTCTGGATGAAACAATTTCGTACAGACGATCAAATTTGTCCAAAATGTAATGGCTTTTTGTAATCAACTCAATTTATGATGCGTCCTTTCATACAGACTTTTTGACTTGACCGATCGTACAGATGAAAAAATTTCGTACAGAAAATCAAAAGTAATTCATTTTTATGTTAGTTGGAAACCATCCCTGCCTATGAATCGACGTCTGTTCGTCTGGACGAACTAAAAGTTCGTATGGACGAACTTCACAATTAAAACTGTCTTATCAACTCAATTGCTGCATTCAATCGTCCCGACGTTTTGAAAAAAAAATATTTCGTCCTGAACGATCATCAGATCGTACAGACGAACTACATTAAAAACTGTTCTCAAGACATTTTATATCACGCAAATTGAATTTTACACACATCATCCCGTAGGAAAAATTTCGTCCTGGACGATTTCCATATTTTTGGATTTTTGAATTTTTATTAAAAAAAATAAAACAAAACACAAATCACACTACACTATGACAAAAGCACAGACTCAAAATAAAATCACTCAAAACACACAAAAAATAAAATCACAAAAACAAAAATCATAAAAACATAAACTACTCAAACATAAATATCAACGTTGCAAAAAAATTTTAGTTAAGCATTTAAATCAATCACACCAAGCCTTATTTTTAATGTACTGAAAGTATCAAAGGCTAAAGGTTTTGTAAAAATGTTTGCAAGTTGATTTTCAGTTGAAACATAAGTAAGTTCAATTTCTCTCTTAGATACATGATCCCTTATGAAATGATGCCTTATGTCAATGTGTTTGGTTCTAGAATATTGAATAGGATTTTTGGAAATGCAAATAGCACTAGTATTGTCATAATAAATTGGAATAGTGCCTATAGTTAATCCTAAATCAATCAACTGTTATTTTAACCAATGTACTTATGCCACACAACTTCCTAATGCAATGTATTCTGCTTCTGCAGTAGATAGGGCCACTGAATTTTGTTTTCTACTAGTCCATGAAATTAATGAATTTCCAATGAATTGACATGTTCCAGAAGTGCTTTTCCTATCCACTCTACAGCATGCAAAGTCAGAATCTGAGTAACCAATAATTTCAAATGAAGAGCTAAACTTAGGATACCAAATTCCTAAGTTCTGAGTTCCTAGTAAGTATCTTAAAATCCTTTTCACTGATGTCAAATGTGATTCTTTTGGATCTGATTAAAATCTAGCACATAAGCAAACACTGAACAAAATATCTGGTCGGCTAGCAGTCAAATAAAGTAAAGATCCAATTATCCCTCGAAATTTCTTTTGATCAACAGATTTTCCCTTAAGGTCCTTATCCAACTGGACTGAGGAACTCATTAGTGTACTAACAGGTTTAGCATTCTCCATTTCATATTTTTTGAGGATGTCCTTAACATATTTAGTTTGACTAAGAAATGTTCCTTCCTCAAGTTGCTTAATGCTAAAGCCTAGAAAGTAATTTAAATCTCCCATTAGACTCATTTCAAATTCACTACTCATTGTTTTAGAAAAATCATCACAAAGATTTTTATTTGAAGATCCAAAAATGATATCATCCACATAAATTTGAACAATGAGTATATCCTTTCCAAATTTTTTTAAAAAGAGAGTTGTATCCTGTTGACCTCATTTTTGTATGAGGTCACTCTTAACTCCTCCATGAGTTCTAGATCCTAGTTTTTTCCTAGTTCCTAGCCCTTAGGCTCAATCCAAATCTTAACTCAATCCAAACCCAGAACTCTTAGGCTTAAAACTTAGGTACTAAAGCCATTTCTAGGTGATTTTTCCATCACCTTGAAACCCAGTCTTTTGACCTCTGATTCAGGGTCTATCAATTTCATATTGATGTGACATGACTGTAGAGGAAACCCTCCAAATTTGAGCTCATTTGGAGGATTCTAACCCTTTAAACTTAATCCAACTCCAAATGTTGCAAAACCTTTGAATATTTACAATCCATGCCACTAGGACTTTCACCTAGTGGAATTTAACTTTGGATCCCCCTCCAAATCTTTTGATCCCTCTTAATACCTTGATATTAACTTATTAAGCAATGATCTACATCTTTTTAGATTCAATTTGACCCAGAATTGACTTGAGTCCAAAATGCCCTTAAATGGAGATTTTTGGACTTTTGGCCTAAACTCAACTTGATTTGACTTATCAACCTTTGAAATCTTCTTCAAATATTATTCCAATGGATCCTAAATTACTTTAGGAATACATTGAACCCAAACTTACTCTTTGGTTTGACTTGGTTGACCAAGTCAACCATGGTTGACCAAATCAACCCTTTAACCCAACACTTGTTAATTTTAACCATTCTAGTAATTTTGAATCAATTCAACTCATCAAGATTGGTTAATTATACACTCTTGACTTCAAATTCCTTGGCATGATAACTTGTAGCACTCTTGACCTCCCTCATGCACATCCTAGTCACCATTGACTAGTCAACAAGTCAATGGGTCAAAAACAACCCTTGAAATGAGACCATAGCTTGGCCACCTCATCATCCCATAAAACAAACCCTTTCTCCAAGCCAAAATCTCCTTTTGGATGATGGGAATATGCTTTTTCCCTCCCTAATTGATCATTAAACAAGCTCTATTAACCAAGACAAGCATTGGTTCATCCAAATGGGGGAAAAGGTGTGGTCCCTCTTCCCATGGACCAAGAGATATCACTCTCAACCACCAACCCTATTCCATAGCTTTGGGCAGCATAGGGGACACTTGGCACTCATCCAAAACCACTTCAAATCAAATCTCAACCATCCAATCCAAAAGCCAAATGTAAAGTGGGGGAAAACTTGACTTAAAGGGGGCTTCTTCATCATTCCCTTTGATATGATCAAAAGCTCCAAACTCCAGTAGCCCCCAACCTTCTAAGAGCTCCTCCTACACACTCCAGCACATTTCAAGTCCTTCCCAAGCTTCTTCCAACCATTTCCAAGCCTCAAATCACTATTTTAGTGAGGAGAGAGCATTCTAGAGAGAGAAAGAGGAGTTTCAAATATAACTTTCAATCCGACGAGATCCAACTCTTGGTATCTTCATCAAAGTTGTAGAGGATCACTGAAGCTTTCCAAAAAGCCCAAGAGCACAAAAAGCCAACGGTTGAATTGTAAGTTATACTAATTTTAAGTTTAAATTTCAATTTGAAACTGTAGCGATTTTACAATGAATGGAGCCTCCAAACTCCAGGCATTGCAAGATCATATTTCCCTCTAGCTACAGTTCAAATTTCGTTCAATTTCATTGAGTATTTTGAAAGATATGAGCGTTTAAAGATTTCTATTCAAAATGAACTAGAGAAATCTGGACCGTCCGATCGACGATCAGACGGCTCAGATCTGGGTATACCGCGCGGCTTCCTCCAGGTTTGAACGTGGGTCATCCCACGGTATGGGAGGATGACGTGGCGTCACGCCACGCCGCCACGTCACCGTCAGCTGATTTGACCCAAATTTGAATAAAAAATGCTTTAAATGCTTCAAATCTTCAAAATTTCACAGAAAATCGAGTTCTTCACCAAATGGGGCGTTATTAGGCTCGTTGGAAAGATAATCTAATGTAGTATTTATTAAAATTAAAATTATATTGATTTGATTTCTGTATTGTGAGATATTTGAGTTTATGTTAATTTCATTTATTGCTATTTTCTCACAATCCAGTGATCAAATGAAGCCCAAATTTTGGTGGATGATTATTGAGTATCTTAGGCATGTTTAATAATTTTTCTAGGTTCATATGCTCAATAGATTTCTGTGATATGAATTTTTTATGTAAATGGTCTATTTTGGACCCTAAACTTTGAAAATTCATAACTCTTTAGGGTTTTAGTATTTTGCTATGATATTTCTGTGGTATAATTAAATGTATGTCAGGGTTAGACACA
The DNA here is from genome assembly GCA_016618105.1 of Dendrobium huoshanense. Lineage (NCBI taxonomy): Eukaryota > Viridiplantae > Streptophyta > Magnoliopsida > Asparagales > Orchidaceae > Dendrobium > Dendrobium huoshanense. The sequence goes on from CM028342.1 coordinate 28,251,702, forward strand.
CCAAGTTTCATGACTACATAAATAGTAGAGACGCCTAGGAAAAATAATTAAGGAAATGTCTAGAAAACTTAGAAAATTCATAAGGGATTGCACACACACCCAATAGGGGTGAAACTTGAACATAGTAAACTTAATGACATCAGATACCTTAGGTTCAAATTTTACTCAATTTGAAGGTCATTAGGTTAGCAAATTGAGCATGTCAAATTTCAGCCCCTTTAAGGACTTAAAAAATTCAATAAATCATCATAAATTTATATTAATTCCGAAAAATATTCATAATACCTCTAATCAACCATATTTCAACTCTTAATCATTTAAAATTGAAATTCCTTTAATTTGACATTAAAATCCACTTTAATTTAATTTTAATCAAAATCAATATTTAATCAATTTTAATTAATTAAAAATTATTAAAAATTCCAAAAATTCTTTAAACACTTTCTGATCTCTCCTTAAATCATTTCTGATCTTTGGAGTTGATTTCAAGAAGTTTGGGACTCATTTGGGATCAAATCACTAAAATGACTCTTAATTGAAACAATTTAATAATTTCAATAAATACCCAAACTTCCAAAATTCATAACTAATTGTAGAAATTTCCAAATTAATCAAACTCAGTGTCTAATGACTCTAATTAAAATCTTGTATTTTTAAAAAAATTTCAAACCCCCAAAATCTGGTCAAAGTCAAAAAGTCAACATTTTGGTCAACTCTAGGTCAAAACCGAGTCAAAACTTCTAAAAATCATAACTTTTGATAGAATACTTCAAATTGAATGTGCCACATGTCTAACAACTCATAATAAGGTCTAGTAGTTGTTAAAAATTTGAAACCCTTAAGATTAATCCTAATTTTAAAAATCAAATTTTGACCCCTTAGTTAACATATCTGGATAACCCTCTAAAATCTATTGACTCTCCCAAACTCCAGAATTTCCTTAATAGGATAATAAAATTCTCAACCAACATATTAAAATCAGTAACCAACTCCCTTTAATATCAATTCACTCCTTTAATTCCAACTAATTTAAATAACTTACTCAACACTGATTGCTACTAGGTAACCCAGGCCTACGAGGCTATTAGCTTAGCCCCAAGGAAAGTGAAATAAACTTCACAGCCTCGGTGTGAAACAAATTTAGTAATCAATTAACTTTTAAAATATGTTTAATTTAAATTCTTAATCTACTAATACTTAAATTTTAATCTAAATCCCCTTTTGAGCCTTAACAAATTCAGAACTTTTCTAGACAACTCTAACTAATTACCCACTTTAGGATCTACCCCAGCCACACGACCTTTTACACACACTTTAGATGATGTGCTGTTGGTGGAATTTTGAAAACATGTTTTGAAAAAAAATTAGTTTTCTTTGGGGATTTTAAGATTAAGGTTAAGTTCTAATTCTAAGGTCGAATCGACTCGTTAGAAAGAGTATATCACCTCGGAGGACGAAAATAAACTTTCATAACGGTGTTCAGACTTAGAATTATGAAAAACTCATCTTGAATGTTATGATCGGGTTCTAAGGAGAACTCTATATGGCCCCGAAGGGACACAATATAGTTCAACTAAGTACCCAATTACAATATTCAAGAAACATGATCGTCGCATTCACATCCAAAGCCTTATCGAAGAAGGGTGTATCTCCCCAAAGGGAAATGAGACCATTCAACGATAATCCTTCTAATGCAACTATGACGATCATTATTTAACTTTTCCCAAAGAAATCTAATGAAGTTTTGAAAAATCGATTTGTAAAATCAGGTGCGTGTGTGGTTCTAAATCTCCTACGAGCACAAGCCCTCGTAGTTAATTACATCGTAGGGAGATAAAATCTCCTACGAAAACTCTCGATTAAAATAATGGCAGAATTTTGTTTAGAGTTTCTAGGAGTGATATCAAAGTATGAATAGAATTATTGGAAAATCAAAAGGGAATGGATCAAAATTGAACAGTTATTAACGGAGTTAAAGGATGAGAGGTAGGGGACACTTTGAGATTCCAGAACCATCCGGAAGTGTCCCAACTTAATCTAAGTGTTGGGCTTTATGTTTTGGACTTGAAATGATATTTAATTAGAGTTGAGCATTTTATTAGAAATTTGGGAATAGATTCCCGAAGTTTGGGGTCTTATAATCAAAGATCTGCCCCGGAACTAAATCTATTTTGGACACTGGACCACAGTCGTCCGATCCTAACTAATGCAGTGCAAGGTCTGGACTTACCCCGGCCTGGATTGGGAGCCAGCTAACCACCTAATCGATTTAAAATACATGAATCCGGTCTTTTATGAAAGAGTGGTAGGGACGTTATAATTAAAGTTTTGGGGAGGCGGGGCCGACATCTAGAGATTTTCCTAATTGACCCCTTTGACTTATGTTGGGTGCTAAAATGCTAAGGACTATGAAATTAAAATTTTGACTCTTTAATTTGTATCTAATGCAATGCATGCTGGTTAACAACCTCAAATCAAATATGCTTGAAATTTTAAAAACAGGCTTATAAAATAATTTTTTAGAAGACTGGACTTCCCCAGGTCCGGCACCTCGTCCTCATAGGTCAGACTATCCGGACTCTACCCGCAGGCGGGGAAGGGTCTAAAGCAAGGAAAGAGTAATGCAAAAATATGCATGCGACCCCGGGGTCGATCCCCGGCTAATTCCCTAGATTCGTTATCTTTCTATGTTATTTAGACTCACTAAAATTTTAGACTTTTAAAATTATGAGTAGAAAACTTTCACACCCTCACGAGTCTCACGAGTCCAGGCAAAAACAAAGAGCGGCATGCAAACGCCAAAAAACTAGTAAAAACAAGTAATCCTAAAGGCAATCAAATCATTACATCAAATATAAATTAATTAATAAATGTCCATAGGCAGAATTGCCTTGCTTATTACAAACCAGAATATTACAGAAAGTAAAGTGGCGGGCACCACTGACAACAACCCGGATTCTAAGCCTAGTAATGACGCAAGTTATTTTGAGTGGGATACTCTCAATCTTCAAGTCTTCAAATCTTCAATTTCATTCTTCTTTGGACTCCTTTTCTTCAATCTTCTTGGAATCTTCGTAGTGGATTACCCAAATGGACAAGAGGGCACTTCCCTCTAAAGGGGAAGGCCACTCTTTCCTCTTTGGGTAAGGAAGAGGTATGATCCAAATTTGGATTCCCAAATGGAAAAGGAGTGTTCCCCAAAGGGGTATCCTTTCCTCTTTGGAATCCAAGCTTTGGATGTATGTATCCCAACTCAAAATAAACTTTCACAACACTTGACACTTGCACAAATTACATTGATATCGAAATAAAAATCTAGACTCACCTGCAGGGTTATCCTAAGCAATTAATATATAAAAAAAAGGCAGTTATTCCCAAGCAGTTGTATATGAGCAGAAAAGAAAGTAAACACACTGGCCACGCTCTTTTTATGATTTGGGGGCTTTAGCAGCTGAAGCACCTGTGCAAAGATTTTATAATATTTATGCATTTTTAATTTGCGCCCCTTTTTTTATTGCCCTGCATGAGCGTGGCCACCTGCAGAAAACTGTGTCAACATCCAGATCGTACCTAACTTAAGGGTAATCTAGTCGCCAAACACATCAATCCATCCACAGAGTACAGAAAAAGTAAGCAGACACAGCAAAGCAATTTCATCCACAACATGCAGTGAAAACTACGAAAAATCCGGCACACAGCAGTAAAGTAAACACCGGCCTAACCTAGATCTAGAGTTGGTTGTCCTAGCACATCATCTAAAGTATGTGAGAAAGGTCGTGTGGCTGGGATAGATCCTAAAGTAGGTGATTAGTTAAAGTTGTCTAAAAGTGTGAATTTGTTAAGGCTTAGGAGGGAATTTAGATTAAAATTTAAGTATTAATGAATTAAGAATTTTAATTAAACATATTTTAAAAGTTAATTGATTACTACCTTTGTTTCACACCGAGGCCGTGAAGTTTATTTCACCTTCCTTGGGGCTAAGTTAATAGCCTCGTAGACCTGGGTTACCCAGTAGCAATCGGGGTTGATTAAGTTATTTAAGTTGGTTGGAATTAGAAGAGTGGATTAATATTAAATGAGTTAGTTACTGATTTTAAAAGCTTGATTAACTTAAGTTTGCCATAATTGATTGTGGCGTTGTGCCACCAGGCTCGAGGAACCAGCCTCCTTAGGACACTTAGCCCCGCAGCCCGGAGTAGTCTAGCCGATAAACCAAATTAATGTAATTGAATTAGGGATTTTTAGAATGTTAAATAATTGAGAATTAATCCATTTTAAGGTTTGACACCCTTTAGAATTCATTCGTGGCGTTGTGCCACCAGGCTCGAGGAACCAGCCTCCTTAGGACACTTAGCCCCGCAGCCCGGAGTAGTCCAGCCAATAAACTTTAACTTTAGGGTGGTTGTTGTGTTTTAAAGGATTTGTTAAATGTTTTAAACATTAAGTTAACATTTTCTGGAGTTTTAGAATAATTTTGAATTTCATGAATTTTGAATATTTTAATGATTTAATTAAAG
>CM028342.1:28256718-28350718 GCA_016618105.1 Dendrobium huoshanense
CCAATCATAATTCATTGAATCTAGAGCATATCATTCCAATAAATCAAGGCCATATGCCACCCTTTTTTAGGCAAATTTAGAGCTCTAACATTGGTATTTAATAGCTTTGGGATATTTATTGTTGTAATCTAGGATCCCTAGCTTGTGATTTTGATAACAAATATTATTGATTAAAATTTTATTTTTTCTATCATATATATTGGACATTATTTTTTTGAGTGTACTAACATTTTAAGTACATCATGCACCACTTAAGATTTATTATGGTTCAAGTTTGGGTAAAATAAGATGTCATTCAAAGAAGTCTATATTTTTTATCTTCCTTTATTTTATATTTCTTGAGTCTTGCCATGTAAGTGTGTATGTTAAATGGTGACCGTGTACATAAGTATAGAGGAGTAAGATAAGTGAGCAGAGATTTTTTGAACTAATTGTACCATACGATTACAATCATATTGTATAACTAGTTATATGCTAATTAACAAACTATTTGCGTAATTAATACTAATGAACTAATCATACTATATGATGTAGCTCATATTGTACAATTTGTTTCCATTAGGAAACCCTAATCGCTAGATAATTTAAGTATTCTAAAAATTAAATTTTGTACTAATAGTATTATATGATCCTAATCATATTGTACAATACTTGAAATCTTACTTAAATTATTCCATGTGATTAGTCAGTTAAATCAAGATTTAATAAATATGGCTAATTATACCATACGATGTAGATTGTATTGTATACTTGATAGAGATAAAATCTAGTCATCTCGGATATTGTACTAGATAAAAACCTTAATTTTTAAACTAATCATATAATATGATGTTGACCATACTGTTTGAACCATTGAATATAACATACTGTATTATGCTAATTATACTAGAAGATTGATAGAGATGACTTCCAATCATCCTAGTAATCATTTTATATGAATAAAAGAAAATTAAACTAATCATACTATATAAACTTAGAATCGCATTGTACGATGGGTGCATAAAATTTGAAAATTTCATCTAAAAGAATGTTCCATTGTACTAGATGAACCCTTATTTTAAAGTAATTATAATGTATGAACCGAGATCGTACTATACGAATTGCCATAACCTAATTAAAAATTTAGGGTTTCTGGAAGCCCTGTACAAGTAACTAAATGAAGTCTCTAGTAAGACTTTGGGCTATTAAAGAAAACTATGTGGGAGAATTCTTAAGAGAGCTTTAGGCTTAGAGAGAGAGGAGGTTAGGTTGTGGATGAGGGAGGAGTGTGAGGGGTGTTTACATGGTTGCTCAAGGTAAGCTTGCACCTGCTTCCTCTAGTGGCCTTGGTAAGTTCTTGGAGATGGACTTCAGAGAGAAGCTTTAAATTAAGGATCTAAGGTTTTTTTTCCTTCATTAAGAGTATGAAAATGATTGATGGTTCTCTACCATCACTAGGAGGGTGAGAAAGATTTTGTGGGTTGTTTGCCTTCACTAGGAGGGTAAAAAAAGATTGAAGATTCACTGCTATCACCAGAAGGGTGACATAGCTTTCGATTCTCCACTACACCAAGTTTAGTAAAAGTAATTTGTAAGGGCTTCTTCGCCTTTCACTATGGGGGAAAAAGGAGAGTCATTATAGTGTTAGTGTAATACCCGGAGAGGAGGACTCCGAGGAGTGGACGTAGGTCATGTTTGACCGAACCACTATAAAATTTCTTATGTGATCTTTCTTATTTTTCTTTTTTGATCTTTTATTTTCTATACTTTAAATTTCTTGTACTTGTTTAATTTTTTATTGCAAGATGCAGTTAGATTTAATTTGTGTTAGGAAAAAATTACATTTTCCTCTTGATTTTTTTAAGCTTCAAAACTTTGAAAAAGGAAATCATATTTAAATTACTTCTATTTGTATGAGTTATACATCTTGAAATAGTTTTTTAAAAGTTATTATATTGCATAAAACCAAATTTTTTTTTAGTAATTTTTAAAGTCCAATTCACATTTCCTCTTGGTGTGCCTAGGGATAGTTTAAAGAGGACTTATAACCTCCCCGACCTTTTGAGTGGTATCAAAGAGGGTCTTGAATTTCATGATTTTAAAGTCCCTAAGTAAAGATATTATGACACATTTTGGTAATATAAATACATCTAAGGGTTATTCTTTAACCCGCCCACCTCTATTTGAAAATACATTTTCATTTTGGAAAATTTATATGTCAACATTTCTATAATTTATAATTTTTAGAATTTGGTATAAGATTCAAACTGATTATTCACTTTGATCATGTATAATTAATGGATTCAAAACCGATGTCTCATTTACTGAAGAGTCAGGGGGATAGAGAGCTCGCTCAATTGAATGCACAATATTTTATCTATTTTTTCTATGTTTTGAAATGTAAATATTATATGAGATTGTCTACATGTATTATGGGGAAGGAAATATGGGATAGACTATGCATCACATATGAGGGAACTAATGAAGTCAAATAGTCTAGTTTGAACATGCTATTACATGACTATTAACTATTTTGCATGAAACCTAGTGAGATTATGTCTGAAATATACACTAGATTCACTCAGATTGTTACATCCCTGCATACATTAGGTAGAGAAATTTCTAGTTCTGAAAAGGTTAACACAATTTTATGTTTTCTATCTAGTTCCTTTGATGCTAGTGTTACTACAATTTTTTAATCTAATGATTTAAATATGTATTATATTTTTTATGTAGGCTCACTCATTGTCTATGAGCAAGGTGTGATTCAAAGATTACTTGATGTAGGTGACAAGAAAAGAAAAAGACTATGACCATGAAAGCTAATGACTCAGATAATGACAACTATGTAGCAAAAGAGGATAATAACATTGCACTGATGACTCGTTAGTTTAAAAATTTCCTAAAAAAGAGAGTGGAAGCATTATTAGTAATGGAGCAAAGGTAAGAAGAATAAAAATTTTTAAAGTGTCATCTGACATAATTTTCTTTGAATACAGGAAATCAAGCCAGCTATGATGTGAATGCGCCAATATGGAAACTCACTAGATCAAGGAGAAAGGTGAAGAGAAGGCAAAGTTCAAAAAGGGAAAGCAATAGACATAAAAAGAATTTTGTACTGCCTGCTCCTTAGAATCATCTAAACATGAAGTAGAGGAGAAGGTAACAAATTTGTGTCTTGTGGCTAATGATAATCTTGATTAGTTAGATCAAGATGAGGTATGTCAACTGTCTTATGATGAACTATTTATTATATAAAAAAATCATGATTTATATAAAAAGCTAAAAAAAATATATGTGTTATGAATCTGGATTCAGGGATTATAATTTTAATGATAACAAACATTTCAGACATTTTTTGTTTTTCTACTATTGCCCTGCCTACTAAAATTTTAGGTCTACAAGATCAATTACAAATCAAGCCAACTCAAGATTGGGTAGATTAGAATTGAGTTAGTCTGTAAGCATACGTTAATTATTTTTACCTTTTCTTGAGTCAAATATAATAAAATGGGTCCTGATGCTAAGTAACATTGCACACACACACACACAATTAGGAGGAAATTTTTTATCTATTTTAGAGTTTTCTATTTTTTATCATATTGTTTGGGATGATCCAGAATCATCCTGGATAATCAGTTAAAAACAAAAAAACCTAATTAGAGCATCCTCGTTAAGGCAGTAGAAATTAAGCAAATCGTCTTAGATGATATTATCATCTTCCTGGATGATATATTCAAATTAGAAAGAACCAGCAACCAACTCTTTTAGGCATGTTATTATTTTTGGGCATCGTATAGGACATCATCTAGGTTCTCTGCATGTTTCAGGAGGAAGTGAAAGGAGTCAGGTTCTCTTCTTGCTTCAGGAGGAAGAAAAAGGAGTTGGGTTCTTTGCCTCACCGGGGTTGGCAGAAATAGGTTTTTGTAAAGGCTTCTCTGCCTTGCAGTGGGAGTAAAAGGAGAGTCACTGAGTTTAGTGCAATACCTGGAGGAGAGGCTTCGGGGAGTGGATGTAGGTCAAGTTAACCGAACCACTATAAAATATGGTGTGTTCTTTCTTATTGTATTTATGCATTTAATTTATGCACTTTATTTTTTGGTGAATGATTATTTGGTTTGTGGTTTTAAAATATTACAAAAAATTATGATTTTGTTTGAGAAATTTTAAAACATTAATTTACCACCCTCTTGGTTAGCCTCGGGCTAGTTCATAAGAGCTTAACATCCTTATCAGACTTTCAAGTGGTATCAGAGCGGGATTCATAAAATCGAGTTTTTGAAAACTTTTGAATTTTGATCCATGGCTTGGTAATTATAATACTGTGGAAGGGTATTCTATTACCCAACCCTACTATTTGATAACATACCATTTAATTTTTAGAAAACTCACATGTACACATTTTTACAATCAATTGACTATCGCATGTGGATGCTTGCCAAAGAAGGTTATTCATCTTTGTAACATGAAATCAATCATATAAAAATTGAACTTCCATTTATTGAATGGATTTTTGATGATAGGAATTTAACATAACTTAATGCAAAGTGTTTAGACTATTTTTTTTGTACTTTGAAATCTGAAGATCATGCATGTCTCAACTTGTGCTACTGGTAGGGAAATATGTGATAGATTATGTATCACTTATGATGGTACAAGTGAAGTTAAACAATCTAAGTTGAATATCTTATTGCATGACTATGAACATTTTTGCAAGAAATCTAATGAATTGATATATGACATGTATATTAGGTTTGCTCAAATTGTCACCTCACTGTATGCCTTAGGAAGAGAATTCACTAACTACAAAAAAGTTAATAAAATTTTGAGATGTTTACCTTTTTTCTATGATGCTAAGATAACTGTAATCACTGAATTCAAAGATTGAAATACTTATTCTATTGATAACTTACTTGGATTACTCATTGCTTACGAGCAAGGAGTGAACCAAAGACAACTTGATGCAGGTGAGAAAAAGTAAGAGAAAATTGTGGCACTGAAGGCCAATGAAACGGATATTGATTCTTCAAGTTCTGAAAGAGATGATGTTGCCTTAATCACTAGGAAATTTAAAAGCTTTCTAACAAAGAAGCAAAAAACCATCAGAAGTGGATTAAAGGAAAGAGTAGAAAGAATTTTAAAAGTAATACTTATATGATTTGTTTTAAATGCAGAAAGCCATGACATATTAAAGCTGATTATCCTACACTTAAGATTCACCCAAGCAAGGAGAAGGGTGAGGAGGAACCCATGTTCAGGAAGGATAAGAAGCAGTTTCAAAAGGCATTCTGAGTGTATTATGTATCTGACGCCTTTGAGATTGAAGCTAAGGAGGAGACTACAAACTTATGTTTGATAGCAGATAATCATCTTGATTAGTCTGATCAAGAAGAGGTATGTGAACTAACCTACAATCAACTATTTGAAGTTCTGAGAAAATTCATGCATGATATAGGAAACTTAAGAAATTGCATGCTAGCATAAAATTGGAATTTTTAAATTTGTAAAAAGAGCATGAAGTTTTACTTAAAGATCACTCTATACTTGATAGCAATTACATGTCATTACTTGATGAGTTTGATGAGTTAAATAAAAAGGATTATGATTTTGTCATTGAGTATGATTCATTGAAAGCATCCCACACTAAACTTAAAAATGATTTAAAAATATATATTAATGAATCTTAAAGTAGGGAGTAGTATTTGAAAGTTGATAATGCAATTTTAGAATATGCTAACTCATTGTTTAAAGCTAGATTAAAAGCACTTATGGAAAATAGGACTCCACCCACACCTGAATAGTTTTTCAATCGTGATCCAAAGCCAAAAGTTTTGAAACCTAAGAAGCGGTACTATAACTCAAATAAATTAGTAAACCTCTTTTCTGGTGTTAGATGTTTTTCATTTGGCATGCTAGGACATATTTCATACACTTGCTTAGTTCATCATTATATACAGTAGTTTGGAGACCCAAATTGTATAATTCATCATCATAACACACATGCATTGTATTCTTCTTTTCATAAGAAGGGACCCAAACTTATTTGGGTTCCTAAATCTGATGTTTGATAATTTTATAGGTGTGCTATCATCAAAGACCTCATGAGAGCATGTGGTATCTTGATAGTGGATGCTCACAAAACATGATTGGAGATGCCAATCAATTAGTTTCTATAGAGGCCAGGGCTGGAGGCAAGATCACACATCAAGATAACACTAAAGTGGTGGGCGTAGGTATAATCAGAAACTCCAAGAACCTTTTGAGTGAAAATAATTTACTTTTAGATGGATTGAAACACAACTCACACGTCATCAGTTAGTTTTGGGATAAAGGCTTTATCATAAATTTTTTGGCAAATACTTGCATAATTAACTTGAATAACAACTTTACAGGAAAAAGGGATTAACAATATTTACATACTTAATTTAAATAATATTGAATATGTTGTTTCATTTTGCTTAAAAAATTATCACTGATGAGTCTTGGTTGTGACACAAGAGGTTATGTCATGCCAGTATGAAAACCCTTAGGAGAGTGACCTAAACAGACCTAGTTAGAGGCGTCCCCAAGCTTAAGTTCACTAAAGATCACCTATGTGATGCCTGTCAACTAGGGAAGCAAGTCCAATCCTCTTTCCATGCTTTTAAGGACATTATCACCTCTAGACCTTTAGAAGTCCTTCACATGGATTTGTTTGGACCCATTAGCATTGACAGCTTAAGGGAAAAGTCGATTGATTTATGATTGTCAATGACTACTCAAGATTCACTTGGATTAAATTTTTGTCACAAAAGAATGAGTCTTTTAATGAATTTAAATCCTTCTCCACTTGAGTTCAGAAATAGCTAGGATGTGATATCTTGACCATCCATAGTGACCATGGTTGAGAGTTTGAAAATGAGAGTTTTGAAGACTTTTGTGAGGATAAAAGAATTAGTTATAACTTCTCAGCTCCTAAGACCCCTTAGTAGAAAAGGGTAGCTGAAAGGAAGAATAGGACCTTAGTTGAAGCTACTAGAGCCATGCTTGCTGAGTATTCACTTTCAAAATACTTTTGGGCTGAATAATAAACATAGCATATTTTATGTTGAATAGGGTAAATGTTAGAGCCAAAATAGATAAGATACCCTATGAGACCATTAAGGGTAGGACACCCAACCTTTCCCACCTCCATGTCTTTGGCTGTATGGTTTTCATTCTTAATAATAGAAAGTCACCTTAGGAAAATTTGACCCAAAATCTGATGAAAGAGTGTTCTTAGAATATTCAAGTGTTGGGAAATCCTTTAGGGTATTTAAAAAGAGGACTTTGGTGGTGGAGAAAACTACTCATATAATGTTTGATGAATCTGATCCTAAGAAGTCTAAAGTTGAGGATGAAGATGAAGTTGGAGAGATTACCCAAGGAGTTAAATATTTGAGAAAGGGTAGAGCCTTAAAACACTGAAGGAGTAGGTGAGATTACCAGAGGAGTAGAAAATACAAATTTGGGATACACTCTACCTAGAGATTGGAGATATTCTTTAAGTCATCCTAAAGAACTGATCTTAGGATACCCTTTTGAAGGTGTTAGAACTAGGCATGAACTTAAGAAGGAAGTGAACACTCTACCTTTATCTCAATGATTGAACCCACCAACATCAATTAAGCCATTTCTGATGAATTCTAGATCTTAGCTATGCAAGAAGAACATAACCAATTTGTAAGGAATGATGTACAGGAGTTAGTAGAAAGACCTAAGAATCAAAGTATAGTGGGAAACAAATGGGTCTTTAAGAATAAAATGAATGATTCGTGTGTAGTGGTTAGTAATAAGGAGAGATTGGTGGCTAAGGGGTACAACAAATTGAAAGGATTGATTTTAAGGAGACCTTTGCCCCTATAGCTAGATTGGAAGTCATTAGAGTGCTAATAGCCTTTGCCTGTTATAAGAGATTTAAGCTTTTCCAAATAGATGTCAAGAGTGCCTTTTTAAATGGGGTGATAAAAGAGGATGTGTTTGTAGAGCAACCCCTAGGTTTTGAGAGTTCTTAATTTCTAAATCATGTTTATAAATTAAAAAAGCCCTTATATGGATTAAAACATACACACAGAGCTTCTTATGAGAGGCTTAGCACATTTCTACTAAAGAGAGAATTTGTTAAGGGGAGCGTAGACACCACTATGTTTTTGAGAAAAGTAGGAGATGAGTTACTCATTATTCATATATATGTTGACGATATACTCTTTAGATCTTCTGATAAAAAACTATGTGATAAATTTTCTAAAATAATGAGTAAGGAATTTGAGATGAGTATGATGGGAGAATTTTCCTACTTTTTGGGGTTTGTCATAAGATAAATAGATGATGAAAAATTTCTTAATAAATCAAAATACATTAAGGACATTTTGAAGAAATATGAAATGGATAAAACCAAGCCAATAAATACTCCCATGAGCTCTAATGTTCAGTTGGATAAGGACCCAAATAGAAAATTGATTGATCAAAAGAAGTACGGAGGAATGATTGGATCACTACTTTATCTGACTGCTAGCTTACTTAATATAGTGTTTAGTGTTAGCCTCTATTCTTGATTTTGATATGATCCTAAAGAATCCCACCTGACTGTAGTTAATAGAATCCTCAGATATCTCTTAAGCACCCAAAACTTAAAAATTTGGCATCCTAGAAACAACACTTATTTTAAGATTATTGAGTATTCTGATTCTGATTTAGGATTGCCCATAGGAACATTTTCAATCATATGTGATAACACTACTGTCATCTACATCTCTAAGAATCCTATCCAAAATTTAAAAACCAAAAATATTGATATAAGGCATCACTTTTTTAAGGGCCATGATACCAAAGGAGACATTGAGTTACACCATGTGACAACTGAGAATCAACTGGCTTATATTTTTACTAAACCATTGGCCTTCAACACATTCAGCATCTTAATGACTAGATTGAGTGTGATTGAGATAAATTCATGAATATAATGCTTTGTGAACTTAGATTTTTATGTTTTTTGATCTTTTATTGGTTGTAATTTTCTGTTCTTTCTTTTTTTTTGACTTTTTTTTAGTTTTTAGTTGTTGATTGTTATTTGATGTGTTTTTTTAGTGTTTTCATTTCTGATGTACTTATTTTTTTTTCAATTTTTCTTCTTGGTCATCTCTAAAATGATATTTTTTGCCTTATTTAGTTTTTAAAAATTTGTAGTCAATATTTGACATCCCTAAATTAGTTAAAGGGAGATACACCGTTGATTGTTCCCTTCCTCTAACTTCCTTTAGTGGTCTAAATTTCTTTTCTAAACAAAAGTCTATCTCAAATTAACAACTAGACTTTACGATTGAGATATTTTCTATCTTGTTACAATAATATATCTTATATAAATAATATTCAAAGTCATTGAGTCACTTTTAAGCTTCTGTTATCTTATCATTGCATTTATCATATATATTTGATTCGGCTTTATGGTTTACTCTTCCTTATATTAGAGAGTGAGTTTTTTCTTCTCTAATATCTAAAAGATATTCTCTTAACTCTGAGTATTTAAAAGTTTCGAAAGAGAGATAGCTTGCAAAAATGAGAAGAGGCATAAAATAAGCCCAAAAATTAAAAAAAAAAACAAAAAAGATGAGTAATGATCACCAAAAAAATTGAAAGATACATAAATTGTATCAAAAATCAAAACATGCATAAAATGTGCCAACTATTTGACAAGAGGCACAAAATGAACCCACAAGAAAGAAAACTTCCTTCTCTTTCAAACCTTTAAATCTTAGAAGAATTCATGTGTCACTTGATATTTTCAAAGGATTGATTCATGATTGTGACTAATTACTTTGATATATTATTCTATAAGATATTTTTCTGAAAATAAGGTTTGAACATATCACTTTTTCTTATCCAATTACTTTTTTTGAGTTGGTTCTTAGTTTTTGAAAGATGGTTTGCATTGTAAGAAGTCTGAGCTAGGGTTAACAAGATCGGATGTTCTATCATTTTTTAGTTTTGATGATGTTAACTCATTTTTCATAGAAATTTTTAATTCAATCACATGGAAAATTTATCATATTCGTGCTTTAATTAAAAAAATATTATTTTTTCATTCTTTTTTTCATTTTTTTTATGTTTTCATTATTTTAAATTTTGTTTTTATAGGTTTTTTATGTTTTTGGTGCACCATCTAATCACCTCCATCATTTAAATTTCAAATTTTTGATCACATAATCCTGAATGATATATTCAATCCACCCTTCATCTTTCATCTAACTACTGGTCTGACTAAATAATTTGAGATTTCCCTGGATGATACCGATCATCCTCGACAATCTGATAAAATCCTGCTCAATTATTTGTGATCATATTAGATGATCCATATCATCTTAGACAAATTGATTAAATTTTACTTCAATTATTGATAATCATCATAGATGATCCACTTGTTTGTCCTAGATGATCTAAATAGCAAAAATGGTTATATTTCTTAAATTAGGCTGGTACGATCCATTATTTTTTATCATCCTGGATGATCCACCTTATCGTCCTGGATGATATACTTTTTTAATGGTCATCCGACATGACTCCTTGGGATAATGACCTAAGTCTAATCACCCTAGATGATGTATGATCATCCTGGATGATAGGATTGCCTTTTTAACTAATCATCCTAGACGCCTTAATTTCACCTAATCATCCTGGATGATTCTGCGATCGTCCTGGACGATATGATCGATTATTTATAAATAGCCATTTTGAACCATTTTCTTTACACTTTCCTTATTCATTCCTTGCTAATCTTCTTCCTTTCCCTCATTTATTTAATGGCGGGTGGCAAGCACTCTAGAATATTGGTAAGAAGTTCTTCAAGGGCCAATGTTGACCTTGGATTCACTGAGGTGGCTGACCAAGCTGCCTATCTTCTCTACAAGACATTTAAGATTACTCTATCCAGGACTGTCAACCCTCGTAAGCACACTTACCCTGTCCTTAATCTTTTTGCTCACACCTCCATCACCTTCATTCTTACACTTGCCTTCCCCTTCAATTCTTAACTTCTTTATGATTTTCTTGCGAGCCTTAGGATAAATTCCACTTTCACTAGCCTTCATTCCTATGTAAACAAGTTCCTTATAGAAATTACCTATCAGGACTGCCATGAACTCCTCCAGCTGTCCACTATTGGAGACAAGATTCACCTCTTATCTCAAGATCCTCATTATGATTGGGCTCCTTCCAATCACCTTCTGAGAAATACTCATGTCTCTTATCATGATGAGGCATCTAGCACCTTAATCAAGGATGCTAGGACAATCCAACATGTACTTCGTACCTTAGTTTTTTTTCCAAAGCTAGTGATCATATCCACATCACTCCTCTCCTTTCAATCACCACCTTGTACATAATGGCCATAGGGAATTCAAAGCAGTTGATCTTCTTTTCTGTTACATTGAGCATCTGACTAGCATTAGG
Source organism: Dendrobium huoshanense (assembly GCA_016618105.1). Lineage (NCBI taxonomy): Eukaryota > Viridiplantae > Streptophyta > Magnoliopsida > Asparagales > Orchidaceae > Dendrobium > Dendrobium huoshanense. The sequence continues at coordinate 28,268,161 of CM028342.1, forward strand.
GATCCAGGGCACCGAAGAAAGCCTAACCTTTCCTTAGGACACATTATAGTCTATATCCTAGAAACCAAATTCAATCTTTAATATCCTATCCCACCTAATTTTTAGCCTACCTTCTACACCAACAACTCCTATGTTCTTCACAGTACTCATTTCCACCCAAAGCATGAGGAGGCTGAGGGAGTTGAGGAGGAAGTTACTCCTGCACCTGTTATTGCACCTGCTCCGCTCCGCAGCTGTATCAGTTAGTGGAACAATTTGATTATTGAGAGTCTAGGTTCAATTCTTTCATTATTGCACAGGAGAAGCAACATGAGGCATATATGGCTAGATTTGATGCATATGTGGCTCACCGGTAGTAGCAGCACGATCAGGACATGTCCTAATTTGGGGAGCAATTTGCTGTTATTTCTAACTTCTTTCAGCCACCACCACCACCCCCTTCTGATGATCAGGGTCCTTTGTAGTTATAGATTATTTTCATTATTACATTTTCTGTGATGTTATTTATTTCTTTTTGTATTTTCCATTCTAATTTTCTTTTATGGTTTCCTCCTTTTTGTGATATCAAAAGGGGAGAGTCATAGTAGTGTTTGTGTTATTTCATTCTACTTTTTTTACTACTTTTATTTAGTGTTTGTACCATCTATTTAATTTTAGTAAAATTTGCATTGCTTAGTTCACAATGTTTTCCTTCATATTATGTTTCATTTTCCTGCTTAAGTTGAATTTTCTATCAAATATTTGCTATCATAAAAAATGGTGAGATTGTTGTAAATTTGGATTCAGGGATTATAATTTTCAAATATTTTTATTTTTTCTACTATTGCCCTGCCTACTAACATTTCAGGTCCATAAGATCAATTGCAAATTAAGCCAGCTCAATATTGGGTAGATTAGGATCGAGTCAGTCTGTAAGTGTACGTCAAGTGTTTTTACCTTTTCTTGAGTCAAATATAACAAAGTTGGTCATGATGCTAAGTAACCTTATACACATACACTTAGGGGAAAAAATTCTATTTGTTTTAGAGTTTTCTATTATTAATCATATCATCTAGGACAATCCAGAATCATCTTGGACAATCCGTTAAAAATTAAAACCAGAGTTATGCCATCCTAGTTAAGGCAGCTGAAATTAAGAAAACCATCTTAGACAATATTAACATCATCTTGGAAAATATGCTCAAATAACAAAGAATCAACCGCTAACTCTTTTAGGCATAGTATTATTTTTGGACATCGTACAAGATATCATCCTGGATAATGTATTGCAATTATGCCTAAATTAGTCTGATGATTAAGGAAAGCAATTAAAGTTTTTTTGATCGATCATATCATCTTTGATGATCACATGATCATCCTGAATGATCAACTAAACAAACCTTAGTTTCTTCCTAGATAACTAGAATGATGTTTTGGATGATGTGTATTCATTTGAACTAATCATACTGGACGATCTGAAAGTCATCCAGGATGATCAGTTATTTTTTCATCATCTAACATGAAAAGTCTAGCAGAACAGAGTGATGGTTTTGATGATACTTGACATTTTGAACCAATCATATAAGATGATATTTATATCATCCTGGATTATCAGAATAAACAAATCTTCTAATCATCCAGCCTCCCCCAGATCGTCCTGGCTGATTGAGCTTAATTTGTACTGATCGTACAGGATGATATGTCGATCATCTTGAATGATCTTTATCAATTTGTTACAATTTAGGGAAACTTTTAAGCCCTTCTATATAAGACATCTTATTTACTGAAGATTGAAACTTTTGCTACTGTCCTAACCTAAGAGAGTTAAGAGGAGAGAGAGAGCTTGGGAGAGAGAGAGAGAGAGAATCTTATGAGGGGGAGTTTGTGAGGGGTTCACAAATGTTTCTCCAAGCAATAATTTAAGTAATCTTCTCCAGTTGTCATACCTTGTTTCTTGGAGGTTCTAGAGAGGTCTACTTCAGTGATTGATCAATGTTCTCTACTTGTTTCAGGAGGAAGTGAAAGGAGTCAGGTTCTCTACCTACTTCAGGAGGAAGCAAAAGGAGTTGGGTTCTCTAACTCACTGAGGTCGGTGGAAAGGATTTTTGTAAAGGTTTCTCTACCTTGTTATGGGAGTAAAAGGAGAGTCAATGAGTTTAGTGTCATACCCACTATAAAATATGATGTGTTTTTTCTTATTGCATTTTCGCATAAAATTTACGCACTTTATTTTCTAGTGAATGATTGTTTGGTTTGTGATTTTAAAATATTACAAAAAATTATGATTTTTGTTTGAGAATTTTAAAAACATCAATTCACCCCCCTCTTGGTTAGCCTCGGGCTAGTTCATAAGGGCTTAACATCCCTAATGAACTTTACATATGCTAGCTTAAACACTAAATTTTATACTTTATGAAAAGTTCATTATTATATGATAGTTAAACTTTCTGCTTTAGATTATAATAACATGTGCTTACTCGATGAGTTTGATGTACTAAATAATGAGCATATTGATCTAACCAATGCATATGAATCTTTGAAATCAAAGCATCTTGAGATAGAAAATTAATACAAACTATTTGAAACATTTACAACTAAATTATATAGTAATTTGCATGCATTAAAATTGGAAGTTGAAATTCTTGAAAGTGAAAATCAATCCCTAAAAGCAAAAATCTATGCACTTAAACTAAATAAAATACCACCTATATTGACACAATATTATAAACCTACATCACTGTATACATTATATACCCCAACGAAGAGGCACAAACCTCAACATAAATTAGTAAATCCATTCCCTAGGGTTAGGTGTCATTCTTATGGTATGCTAGGTCACATAGCTCGCACTTATATAATACACCATGGGACACATCTAGTGTGGAGGCCAAAATTACTTGTTCTATAATATGACATGCATGCAAGTCATTCATTAAGTCATAAAGAGTTCCCAAATCTAATGTTTGATTGACTTTGTAGGATTTCTCTAACAAAAGGCCTAGTGAGAGCATATGGTACCTGGATAGCAGATGCTCAGGGCACATGATTGGAAATTTGAAGCTTTTCATCACGTTGGATGCCAAGTCAGGAGGCAAGGATAAACTGGGAGATAACACTACAAGGAAAGTGGTGGGATCAGGTATAACTTAAAAAATTTTATCATTGAGAATGTTTTACTTGTAGAAGATTTAAAACATAATCTACTTAGCATTAGTCAGATATGTTATAATTGGATTAACATTAAATTTTTATCCATAAATTACATGATTTGTTTGAATGGTAAATTTTTTTAGAAGGAAAAAGGGTCAATAATGTTCATATGCTTGAATTAAATTGTATTGAATACTCTAATTCTCTATATTTTAAAAATATTATTGGTGAATCCTAGTTATTACATAGGAGACAATGTCATGCAAGCATGAAGACCCTTCGAAAGATTACCCATAAAGACTTTGTTAGAGGCATACCAAGGTTAGATTTCACTAAGAACCACTTGTGTGATGCCTTCTAACAAGGAAAAAAAATTAAATATTCATTTCATTCAATCAAGGATGTCATTACCTTTAGGATACAAATTTTTTTTCATATGAATCTATCTGAACCCATTAGATTAGTTGGACTAGGAGGAAAATCATATGGATTTGTGATTATAGATGATTACTTTGGATTCACCTAGGTTAGATTCCTCTACAGAATTGAATAGCTGAAAGGAAGGAAATAACTTTAGTAGAAGCTACTAGGGACATGTTAAATGAATATTATATCCCTAGTTACTTTAGTATAGAAGCATTAAATTTTGGTTGTTAGGTATTGAATTTGGTCAATATTAGATCCAAGTTAAATAAGATAACCTATGAGCTCCTTAAGGGTAGGACTTTCTACCTGTCTCACTTGCATGTCTTTAGTTGTAGCAATTTTTCCTTGATTAATAGAAAATCACCTTTAGGAAAATTTGATCCCAAGTATGATGAAGTAGTTTTCTTAAGATATTCATCTGTATTTAAAGCCTATAGGACTTTTAATAAGAGGACCTTTGTAGTAGAAGAGTAAATCTATATCATGTTTGATGAATTAGATAAAAATCATTTGAGCTTAGGCTAGAAGAAGAAGATGAAGTAGAGTTCACCCAAGTCATAGAATTCATTGACCTATGAGATAGAGTAGAACCTCAAGACCCTTTATTTAGATAGTTGAGACACTCATCTAGTCACCCTAGAGAACTTATCCTAGGAAACCCTTCTGAAGGTGTTAGAACTAGGCATGGGCTTAGAAATAAAGTTAGTCATTCTACATTCATCTCTATGGAAGAACCCAACAATATAGATCAAGCCATTGCCAATGAATTCTTGATTCTAGTAATGCAAGAATAATTAAATCAATTTGTTAAGAATGATTTATGAGAACTAGTTAGAACACCTAAGGACTAGAGTGTTGTAAGAATGAAATGAGTTTTTAAAATAAAATGAATGACTATGACATAATGATTAGGAATACAACTAGATTAGTAGCTAAGGAGTATAATCAAATTGAAGGAATTAAATTTTAGGAGACTTTTGCCCCTGTAGCTAGAGTAGAAGCCAATAGAGTGCTATTATCCTTTGCTTGCTTTAGAGGATTCAAGTTATATTAGATGAACTTTAAGAGTACCTTCTTAAATGGGGTGATTAAAGAAGATGTATATGTTGAGCAACCCCAGGTCGTGAGAATTCTCAATTTTCCAATCATGCATTCAAATTAAAGAAGGCATTATATGAATTGAAGCAAGCACCTAGAGCTTTGTGTGAGAGGCTGAGCACATTTTTTTAAATATTTTTTTAATAGAGGCTAAGAACATTTCTCCTAGATAGAGCCTTTGTTTGAGGTATTATAGACACCACTCTATTCCTTAAGAAAGTAGGAGAAGATCTGCTAATTGTTCAAATTTATATTAATGATATACTATTTGGATACACAAATGAGAATCCTTGTGATAAAATTTCAAAAATAATGAGCGAGGATTATGAGATGAGCATGATGGGAGAGCTTACCAATTTCCTTGGATTTAGTATGAAATAAAAGGATCGTGGAACCTTCCTTAGCCAATCAAAATATATCAAAGATATCCTTAAGAAATATGAGAAGGATAATGCTAAGGAAATCAATACTCCTTTTAGCTGCACTATTAAATTAGATAAGATCCCAATGAAAATTCAGTTAACCAGAAGAATTATAAATGGATAATTAGATTACTTCTTTATTTGACTTTTAATAGACCTGATATCATGCTTAATATATATCTCTGTGCAAGACTTTAGGTTGATCTCAAAAAATCTCATATGACTGCCATCAAGAGAGTCCTCAAATACCAATTAGGCACACAAAACCTAGGTATCTATTTCTCTAGACCTAGCACATCCATTGAAATCATAGAATATTCATACTCTAACTTTGTAGGATATATGATAAATCTAAAAAGCACATCAGGTACCAATCAGTTTATAGGTCAATCCTTAGTTTCTTGGACTTCTAAAAAGTAGAATTTAGTGACCTTATCCACTGTTGAGGTGGAATACATTACTGTAGGAAGCTGTATTGCTCAAGTCTATTGGTCAAATTAAAAAAAGCTTACATTTTAGACTACCTCTAGGCACCATTCATATTATATGTGATAACACTTGTGTCACATGTATTTTCAAAAATGTAATCCAACACTCCCTTACTAAGTATTTAAACATTAGGCATCATTTCATTACAAAATCATATAACCAAAGGAGATATAGAACTACATCATATATCTGTTGGAGATCATTGGCAGACATCTTCACAAAACCTCTTGCTTAAGACACTTTTAGCACCATAAGGACTAGACTATGTGTTATAGACATTCATGTTTGATTCAAGATGAATCTGAATTACTCTATCATTTAAAATTAACCATTTGTTATGTATGATTTAAATGTGTCACTTTTTTAATTATTATGACTATTTATTTGTTGTTTTATGCTTTTTATATTTCTTTATCTTTGTTATTTTTGTATTTGGTAGATATTCGTTGATCATTATACATGCATCATTTTAAATAAAAAAAAAGAAAATTAAAATATGTTTACATCGTATTATATGATTCCTTTTGTACTATATGATCTATACATGCCTGCATAAATCTCTACCCTCAGTTAAATCAATGGTCTTGATCTATTCAATTCTGGGTGATCATACCATATAAATTCCTGTTTATATGGTACAATACATGTGTTAAAATCCATTGGATGAACTCAAATCTATCCGTATGATAATAATAAACCTATCGTACTGTATGAACACCTATTTATACTGTATGATCAATTTAATCAAAAGTTGTATAGATGACTCCTCAAGACGAACCTATTTCCTTAAGATCGTCCTGTATAATAATGATCATACTGTATGATTTGATATATTTTCCAATAGTTTATCAAGATGATTTAAATTCATTTGATCATATTGTATGATCTCAAATCGTATTATACGATCAACTAATATTTTATAAATTTTAATGTTTTCTAATGTTTATCTCATCCCATTTTTTAAATCTTTTCTTCCTTCTTGACTCATACTTTTGTACTTTCACTTGCTCAAATGGTCGGAAGTAGTATGCATGGTCGACTGACTTAAGGTGGCTCGTCCCGTCATTTCCCTATTGATGACTACTTCCAATTTTCATATGATCAAGCTGCATATTATAGGTACAAGGAAGCCTGCATCACTCCCTCTAGAATGCTAAATTACTAAGCCTTAAACTATGAGGTAAAAAAAAGCCTTGAACTATGAGGTGATGAATCTCTTCAAATCCACCTCTCTCCAATTTTTTCTTACCCTTGCCTTTCCCTTTAATTCTGAACTTCTCTATGAATTCTTTACAAACCTAAGGGTTAGTGCTGCTACTCCTATCATGTGATCAAAAGTATATAAGAGACCCATATAAATCACTAAGGAAGACTTAGGCACATATCTTGACTTTTCCATAAAAGGACATCAACCCCAATCAACATTAACCACTACTTCACTCCTTAAATAAAAATGTGTGCATTATCCAACATGTCCTTTGAACCATAATCATTCCTAAAGCTAGGGATCACATAAATATTACTCCACTTCTTTCCTTGGTCACCTAATTTATTTTGTTTGAAACCTAATTTGATGAAGCCCAAATAACTATTAATTATATTCAAAACCTTACTCGCATTTTCCTTCCTTCCACCAGAAGGAAGCAAAACATTGCTCTTGGTCATGTAATTGATTATATAATGAATAAAAAGTATGAGCTTTCCTATTCTGCTACTGCATATCATTTTTCTATGTTTTATACTGATGATTCCTTCTATTTTCTTTTTTATCATCACCTGAGGCAAGAGCAAGAAGAAAATGATTTTAATGAGGAAGGGGGAGTTGGCCCTGTAGCTGCATCTGCACGTGAACCTTCATTAGCTTCAGTGCCACTTTATATCCCAGCATACCAGCCTTACCCTTATGAGGAGTTGATTCAGCAATTTGATCAATTGAAGTCCCACCTGGATTCACATATTTAACAACAATAATAATAAAAAAGGCAGACATGGCATGGTTTTGGGAACAATTTGTATCCATTCATAAATATTTCCAACAACCTCCACCATCTGATTAGAAGACTTTCTACTTTTTGGATTTTTATGTTGTGCTTTGTGTTTTGTTATTATTTCCATGTTATGTAATTTCTTTTATGTTTCTGCTTGATCCTCCTTTTTGATGATGTTAAAAGGGGGTATAGTAGTTGGTTGTTTTTGTTTTTTTCATCTTTATTAAACAAATCATCTTGTGCATCTTCTAGTTGTAATGCAATTTTTCTTCTTTTGCATTTTATTTTAAAATTAAATACCAAAAAAATTAAAAATCTAAATAAAATTAAAAATAATTTTACCCCTATTTTTAAATCTATCACCTAGTATGGGGGAGATTAGAAGAAAAATATTAACATGCATTTTTAACCAAAAATATTTTCTTTCATCAAAATGGGGGAGATTATTGCAATCCATGATCCCTAGCTTTTTATTTCAATGATAACAAACATTATTAACTAAAATTTTATTTCTTTTAGCTTGTATACTTGATATTATTTTTTTGTGTACTAATATTTTAGGTAAATCATACACCACTTTAGATTGAATATGTCCCTAGTTTGGGTAGAATATAATATCTTTCGAAAGAGTATGTATTTTTTATTTTCCTTATTTTATATTTCTTGAGTCTGGCCATATAAGGGTGTATGCTAAATTGGCGATCGTGCACACACACGGGGGAGTGAGAAATGCGAGCTAAAAGTTTTTGAACTAATCATAAAATATGATTAGTTTTATAGAAAAAGAGGGCTAACAATTAATTGTTTTATTAATACTAATGAACTAATCATACTATATGATGTAGATTATACTATACAATTTATTTCCTTCAGGAAACCCTAGCCGTGAGATAATTTAAGTATTTTAAAAGTCAAAATTTGAACTAATCATACTGTACGATCCTAATCATACTGTATGATATTTGAAATCTTGCTTAAATTATTTACTATGATTAGCCAATTAAATTATTATTTAATAAATATAGGTAATGATGATGTATAAAAAAAATCATACCGTACGATGGATAGAGATGAAATCCTGTCATCCAGGATATCATACTGGATAAAATTCTTGATTTTTGAACTAATCATATAGTACATTGTTGATCATGCCGCACAAATAATTAATATTTGAACGACATGTATTGTATGAAGCTAATCATACTAGATGATTGATAGAGATGATTCCAATCATCACAGTAATCATCTGGTATGAATAAAAGAAAATTGAACTTACTATTGTATGATAAAATAAGTATATAGAATTTGAATTGTTCATCTAAATAATTGTTTCATCGTACTTGAAGAACCCATATTTTGAATTAATCAGACTGTATGAACCTAGATCGTACTATACTAATAACCACAACCTAATTGAAAATTTAGGGTTTATTGAATCCATGGACTTAATAAACTCAATGAAGTGTATAGTAGGACGTTTTGCTATTGAAGGAAGTCTATGGGATAATTCTTGTGTGAGCTTTATTCTTATTGAGAGAAGGTGAGGCTGTATCTGAGCGAGTTGTGTGAGGGGTGTTGATATTGTTGCTCCAGGAAAGCTTGCACCTTACTTCCTCTAGTGGTCTTGGTGAGTAATTGGAGTTTCTATTGGGGAAGAAGTTTCAAAGCTAAGGTCTATGGTTCATTGGCTTTACAAAGATGTGAAAAAGGATTGAAGGTTTGCTTCCATCACCAGAAGGGTGACAAAACTTTTGGTTCTCAGCCTCACTGTATATTTAGTGAAAGTAGTTTGTAAGGGCTTCTTTGCCTGGCTGTGGGGGAAAAAATGAGAGTCGATATAGTTTTAGTGCATTATCAGGAGAGGACTCTGGGGAGTGGACATAGGTTAAGGTTGACTAAACAACTATAAAATTTATGGTGTGCTCTTTCGTATTTTTTTTGTTCTTTTACTTTTTGCACTTCATAATTCCTATACGAGTTTATTTTTTCATTGCATGTTATCGTTAGATTTAATTTGTATTAGAAAAAAAAGTACATATTCCTCTTAATTTTTTTGTGCTTCTAAATTTGAAAAAGAAAATCAAGTTTAAATTTCTTCCATTTGTGTTGGATACTCATCTAGAATTTGATTTTAAAAGTTATTATATTGCATTTTTTTTTTTTGATTATTTTTTAAAGTATCAACTCATGCCCCCTCTTGGTGTGCCTAGGGATAGTTCAACGAGGTGTTACAATCTCTCTGAACTTTCATTTATAGTATCAAATTCTTAGTTCAACACTTACCAATAGACTTGCTTACGCCTACTCTTCCTTATGCACTATACACTACATAACTTGGCCTACTATAAAAATCAAGTTTTTAAAGGTAATCATCCATTATGTTAGCATGGTGGGACATGTGTTTAATGTAGTATATACTAAGGGTCATTAATTGATATGTTTTTATCTGTTTATTTAATGTGACCTTTACTACAGATCTTATATCCCAATAAATAAGGAGGGAAGATAAATATTTGGATCTTCTGGCATTTGTTATTATAAATAGTTAAGCTATGAAATTATTTCCTACAACATTTTTTACTCTCTCTCTCCATTGTCACAAAAGTTCTCAATTTACACCTCAAGAGTTCACTTACTTGTAAGCATAGGTATCACTTCTAGATAAATTTGGATCCAACAAACTGAAATGTGTGATGAGTGTGGATTGATACCAGTGACTATAAAATTGATGCAACTCTATTAACAAACTCACTCCAAACCCTTAATGAACAAAGAGAATCCTAATTACATTACTCATAAAAATCTCATAAAAATGGAGGAAAGGTTGAAAAAAATGATTTAGGAAACCCTAGTAGGGCACCAAGGTGCACATAGAGGGAGAGCACCCTAAAATTTTCAACTAACTTGGCAATTAACTGTAGAAGTTATATAATAGAGCACTTACTTAATAGTTCACATGGAGATGAATGATGAAGAATAGAAGCTTCCTCCGAAATTCCAAAGGCAATTAAACCTGAATTGATCAACACTTTCTCTAGGGAGATAACCGATGCAAACCTACCATGAACATTCAAGATGTCACACTTGAGTCCTATAATACCTGGGATAGTCCATTTGATCATATGACCACCTTTGAGTTGATAACCCTGTTGTTGGACATCAATAAAAATGCCAAATTTTCTTCAAAACACTCATGGAGTTTATGCTGAAATGGTTCTTTCGCCAGCTATCAAGAGTCATTATATCCTCATATTTTAAAAGGATTTTTGTGACTTAGTTCACCAGTGCCAAGAAGCCTCAAAAGTACTCACAAGATTTCCTTAAAATGAATAGCTTGAATAATGAATGAGATGCTTGGCCTAGATGAAGAAGTCTATTGTTATAAATTGAATGTAAGGAAGGATGCTAGAACCATAAAGTAAAAGATATAGAAGAAGGTGACTATGTACACTGATTCCATCCAACTTGTAGTGAAGAAACTACTCAACAATAACTTCATTAGATTGGATCTTGATTGGATCTCCAATGTAGTAATGAGGCAAAAAGGTGATTCACAAATTGAGAATGTGTGTGAGCATTATAAATCTCAACTTGGAATGCTTAAGGGAATGATACCCAATACACAATATATTTTTAGTAGCTGACTTCATAGTAGGTTATTGGTTATGAGCTTCCTATATTCTTTTTTTTTTTCTTTCACCAAATAAGGATGCACCTTGATGACTATAAAAAGCCCTCTTTTATATTGGGGAATACATTATATTTTTTTAAGGTAATTTCATTTAGATTAAAGAACGTAGCGGTGACCAATTAAAGGATTGTTTATCAAGTCTTCAAATACCAAAAAGGGATAAATATTGAAGTCTTTATGCAAGTCTTATTAATGAAGAAATATTCGTAATGCTAAAAGGCACAATATGCATCTTATTCCTTTAAATTATACTTTTGGTGCATATTTAGGCAAATGTTTGGACTTCTTTATCACCCTAGAAGGCATTAAAGTTAATCCTAAAAATTGAAATTCAAGATGTCATCTCCAAGGACAAAAAAAAGGATGCGCAATAACTCATTGGCTACTCACAATGTTATATCACATCTCTAGGTTGGGTATTAGGTTCTCAATATTCTTTAAATTATTGAGAAAAGCCAAGAAGTTTCTTTGAGATGAAGAAAGCAAAGTCACCTTCCAATAACTTAAGCTTCTTTTATTCATATTCCATATACTCCAAAGTTCTATATTGGATGTAGACATTCTATTCCATTTAGGAGTTGGTAAGGTTACAGTTAGTTTTACACTCATTAAATAAGAGGAGACAAAGTACTAGTCAGTCTACCATATAAGTAAGAATACAATGAGAAGTAGAATGAAGGTGTTCAATAATCGAGAAGCTCATAGGGGCTATAGCTATCTGATAAGTGTAAATTATATAATATTTAATATGTTTTATTTTTAATAAAAATATATTATTTTAGTTAGTTTTTGTAGGAAAAACCAAATAAATGGAAAAAATTCTAAGGAGACAACAACACCATGGTGTCAGACAAAATAACACCACTACATAACCTTCAATACTATCGATTCACCATAAATTGATATTGCAGTCCCAAGTTCTTTCTTTATAAGTGTTGTGTTGGAAATAAAAAAAATATTGTAGCATTAATAGCACTGTAAAATACAAAAGTTAGCTTGACAACATTAGATTCAATATATTAAAGTTCCACAATGCTATAATTTTTCAAGGCTCAGCGCCATTTTTATTACTCAGGTGAAACAATGCTTGAGTGTCAATAACACCCTGGTGTTGCAGTTGTAACTTATAAGGGCCCCATTCTCTTAGTGAAGAGATGTAATTGTTCACTAATTAACTAATCCCATTTAGCAAGGGTGATGGTGGTGCAAAAAATTTAGCGCTGAGGTGTTAGTTCAATTTAATGGCTCCACAACATCACTCTTTTAAGTGCCACAGCGCCAGATGCCTTTTTGTATTGTCCTATAAAATTTTTTTGTTATATTTATAAGGGAGTTTAATCATATGAGTAAAATTGAATACTTTATTTTAGAGTACTTCTCTAGTTCCCTCTTCGATTAAAATCTAAGGGAGGCTAGGGATGTACAAGATACAATTATTTGGAGCATTTAACTATGTTTCTTGAAGCAACTCTATAAGTTAAGGAAAATGTGTGTAGAGGAGATACTTTGAACCTTTCTAGTGATATCCCTCTCTTGTATTTTTATTCTTCAAAAAGTTTAATCAAAATGAAATTGCTTTTATTTTGTTCTATGTCTGGTTAATTATCTTATTTTGGCTTGATGATATAAAGTGCATGTTACATACTAATGAAGACTCTTATTATATAAATAATAAATAATAAATAAAATTTTAAATATTACCACATTCTTAAATTAATGCACATAGTGCCCAAATGTGTAGTAAATATAGTGTGATGTATAGCCTTAATGGAGGAATACAAGAATAACTAGGAATATTGAGATAGGATGTTTGCATGACTAGACATAAGATGTAAAATATTCTAGGTTATTAAAGAGATACTATAACTGTAGAGGTGAACATATATCCTTTTCACTCCTATAAGATTTATAGAGATCAAGAGATGCAAATGCTCTGAATCACATCAATAACTAGAGTCTCATTAGGAAAGATATAAAATTTAGACTTATAATGCAAAACACTTTTATTATATATTATATCCAATATTTTAACTATTTTACTCAGTAATAGAATCTATATAAATATCACTTTTATTTCAATAGGATAATTATTACAATTAGAGTAAACAATAGCAATTTGTTACAAGTAAGTATACTTCCTCATGAGTTAGACACTCTTCTATACCACTTTATTGCTTGATTTGGCTCATATGCTTGTGTATAGTAAGTCAAGATTTATTATTTTTATATCAAAGAAAATTAAAGTATTATTTAGGGGTGTTAGAGCCCTAGATTGTTATATAACTCAAAATTTCACTCCAAAATCCCCTTCATTATCACAATGACACCCTATATTACTCATTAATGTATAGGTCATATTGTGTTTGATTGTGGCAAGACTGACCTGAAAGTTTGTGAAGGTTGTTAAACCTTATAGAGCTAGTTCCAAGGTTAACCAAGACCCGGGGGGGGGGGGGGGGGGGGGGAATTGGTTATATTTGAAAACTTCTTTGAACACAAAGAAAAATACCCTTTTTAAAGATTTTTTAACATCTGAAAATATATAATTTTTCCCTTGATGTGGAAGAAAAGTAATTTATTATTAGAAAATCAGAGATTTTTAATTAAGTAATTATCACAAAAATAAATGCCATAAATAAAGTACAAAAAAAAACTAAGAATAAATAAATAATAGAGATTTATAGTGGTTCGGTCAACCTGACTTACATCCACTCCTTAGAGAATACCTATCCAAGTATTTAACAAAACCTTTAGTGAATCTACTTTTGCCCCCACAATTAGGTGGAGAAGCCCTTAAAAATCTCTTCCAATAACCTGGTGTGGTAGAGGATCATAATACTTCTCTCACCCTCTAGGAGATGGCAGAGGACCATAAATATTTTCATAAGCATAGGACCTTGAATTACTTTTACCTTTCCTAGTGTGACAGAGTAGTCGGGTCCTTTTACACCAAAGAGATCTTGCTCTTCCCAAAACTTCTCTCAATCCAAATCTTGAATATGATGGTACTAAGGTGCAAGCTTACCAGAGCAGCCATACAAAACCCCCTCCACACTCCTTTAAAACCCATAAGGATGTTCTCCCTCTCAAACTCCCCCCTTTCCTCTCTCCTTTCCAAGGTTCTCTCTTTAAGTTTCTCCAGAAGAATGGAGACTTAATGTGTGATGAGGGTGGACCCAATAAACTAAAATGTGCGATGAGTGTGGATTGATACCTGTGACTATAAAATTGATGTAGCTCTATTAACAAACTCACTCCAAACCCTTAGTGAACATAAAGAATCTTAATTACATTACTCATAAAAATCTATTAAAAATGGAGGAAAGGTTGACAAAAATGATTTAGGAAACCCTAGTAGGGGAACCAAGGTGCATACAGAGGGAGAGCACCCTAAAATTTTCAACCAACTTGTAAATTAACTATAGAAGTTATATAATAGAGCACTAACTTGATAGTGCACATGGTGATTAATGATGAAGAATAAAACATGCCTCCAAAATTCCAAAGGCAATTAAACCTGAATTGATCAACACTTTCTTTAGGGAGATAACTGATGCAAAGCTACCACGAAAATTCAAGATGTCACACTTAAGTCCTATAGGACTTGGGATAGTCCATTTGACCATATAACCACCTTTGAGTTGATAACCCTATTTTTGGACATCAATAAAAATGCTAATTTTTCTTCAAAACACTCAAGGGGTTTGTGTAAAATGGTTCACTCGCCAGCTATCAAGAGTCATTATATCCTCATATTTTAAAAGAATTTTTGGGACTTAGTTCACAAGTGTCATGAAGCCTCAAAAGTGCTCACATGATTTCCTTAAAATGACGTAGCTTGAATGATGAGTGAGAAGCTTGGCCTAGATAAAGAAGTCTCTTGTTATAATTTGAATGTAAGGAAGGATGCAAGAACCATAAAGTAAAAGATATAGAAGAAGGTGATTATATTCACTGATTCCATCCAACTTGAAGTGAAAAAACTACTCAACACTGACTTCATTAGATTGGATATTGATTAGATCTCTAATGTAGTAATGAGGCCAAAAGTGATTCATAAGTTGAGAATGTGTGTGAGCATTATAAATCTCAACTTGGAATACTTAAGGGATGGATACCCAATACACAAGATATTTTTAGTAGGTGATTTGGTAGTGGGTTATTGGTTATGAGCTTCCGATATTCTTTTTTTTTTATTATTTCACCAAATAATGATGCACCCTGATGACTGTAAAACCTCCTCTTTTATAATGGGAAATACATTATGTTTTTTTTTAAGGTAATTTCATTTGGATTAAAAAATGTAGCGGTGACCCATTAAAAGATTGTTGATCAAGTCTTCAAATACCAAAAAGGGAGAAATATTGAAGTTTTTATGCAAGTCTTATTAATGAAGAAACATTTGTAATGCTAAAAGGCAAATATGCATCTTAATCCTTTGACGTTGTTTTGATTAAAAAAAAAATTATATTTAAGTATATATAGTTTTGAAAATATTTAATTATCTTTGGGAAGATTAAATCTTGAATTTTAATTTTGAAATCTAACACAACATTAGGAACGATATATCATCCCAAATGGGAGAATATCATTCACTAATTGGTTCAAATTTCAAAATCAGAATTTGAAATCAAATCCAAAAATCATTAATTTCATAATCAAATCCACGATAATAATTAATATACCTTTTCAAAGAAAGGAGATATTAATCATTATCGATCGTTTGAAAATGACGATAATGATCGTTGTATTTTAAATTTCCCAAAAATAATTAATTAGAAATTTTGAAAGATTTTGATTTTGAAAATCAATTCTGGGTTTCTAAATCTCCTACGAGCGCAAGCCCTCGTAGTTAATTACATCGTAGAAAATCGGAATTTCCTACGAAAACTCTCGATTAAAATAACGATATAAATTTTATTTTGGATTTTCAACGATTGATATCAAAGGAAGAAAAAGGTTAGAATTTTCAATCGGGATTGGATCAATGTTGAACAGTTATTTCTGGAGTCAAAGGAAGAGTAGTAGGGAATGTTTTGGGATTCTGAATTACTTCAGAAAACACTCCAACTAAGTCTAATTGTTAGGCTTGTATTTGATTGAAAGAGATTTAATATTTAAGTGATCAATTTTATTAGAAAGTTAGGATTCAATTCCCGGAGATTGAGGTCTTATAGCCCGAGCTAGCCTCAGAACCTAAGTCTAAATTGGGTACTAAAAAGTGACCCGAACCTAGCTAGTGCAATGCGAATCTGGTCTTACCCCGGCCTGGATTGGGGAACCAGCTAAACCACCTAAACGATTTAAAATCATGTGTCCGGTCTTTTCATGTTGAGTGGTAGGGACGTTATTTAAGAAAGGTATTTGAGAACGGGACCGACATCTAGAGCGGATCCTAAATGGTCCCTTAAACTTATGCTGGGTTTGATGCTTAAGCTAATGCAATTAAGAATTTAAAGGTTTTTAAATTAGTTGCTAATATGATGCATGCTAATCGACTCGATTAAAAAATTGAATTTGAATGAATGCTATAAAATGAGGACTCCCGGCGGTCCCGGGCTTACTTCTTAAATTCGTTAGAGTTTCTATGTGAACTTAAAGTTTTTAATTTGATTTAAGTAGAAAAATTTTATTAGGTCCTTAAGAGCCTACGATCGAATTCCAGGTCAAATCAAAATCGGCATGCAGGTAAAAAGACTAGAAAAGCAGGTATCTCTAATGCGCAATCAATTTAAATAAATCAATCAAATTAAATATATCAAATTGAATGTCCGTAGGCAAGTGCCCTTTATTATTACATCACAGAATTTTGCAAAAAATTAAAGTGGCCGGGCACCACTGACTACAACCCGGATTTTAATCCTAAGACTCAAGTGACTTTGAGAATGGGTCTTCTCGTTATCCACTTCTTCATCCTTCTGCTGCTTCTTGGATCGTCGGGTCCGGATATCCCAATGAAAAGAAACTCCCCCTTAATCGGGGTGTTATCTTTTCTCTTTGGATATTTCAAAACCATCCTAATTTGGAGCTCCAAATGGAGAGGGACTCTCCCCTGAGGGATGTCCCTTCCTCTTTGGATTCCAAATTGGATGTTACCCCATCTCAAATCACTTGAAATTACAACACAAATCAAATCAAATTTACATTAATCAAAATTGAAAAATCTAGACTCGATCCTGCAGGGTTATCCTAATAATCAACATTTATATATACAGTCCCAAGCAGTTAATATTTGATCTCAAGCAGTTGATATATGAATCTCAAGCAATTAATATATTTGAAATTTAAAATGCTCAACAAATTGCAGTAAATAAATAAACAATCAATCAATTCTAAACTAGCAAACAGCATGCAGTGAAAACTCGAAAACCCGGCACACAGCTGCAAAAAGTAAACACCGGCCTAGCCTAAAACTAGAGTTGGTGCTCCTAGCAAACCATCTAAAGTGTGTGAGGTAGGTCGTGTGGTTTGGATATATCCTAAATAGGATCATTAGATTGAAGTTGATTAAGGTTCTGGTTGGTTGAAAGGCTTAAGGGGTTTAAATTTGAGTTTAAGTATTAATGGCTTGAAGTTAATTTTAAATTTGATTATTAATTATTTGTTGAATACCACCTTTGTTTCACACCGAGGCCGTGAAGTTTATTTCACCTTCCTTGGGGCTAAGTTAATAGCCTCGTAGGCCTGGGTTACCCAGTGGTACCCGATATAATTAAGTGATTTGATTTGATTAAAATTTGAAAGTTAATGAATTTTAATTAAAAGTGTTTGGTTGCTGATTTTTAAAGTTTGATTCATTTGAGTTTGCCATTAATCGATTCGTGGCGTTGTGCCACCAGGCTCGAGGAACCAGCCTCCTTAGGACACTTAGCCCCGCAGCCCGGAGTAGTCCAGCCGATAAACCAAATTAATGTAGTTGAATTAGAGGTTTTAAAAGGTTAAATAATTAATGATTAATCTATTTTAAGGTTTAACACCCCTTGAAATCCATTCGTGGCGTTGTGCCACCAGGCTCGAGGAACCAGCCTCCTTAGGACACTTAGCCCCGCAGCCCGGAGTAGTCCAGCCAATAAACTTCATCTTTAGGATGGTTGTTATGTTTTAAAAGGTTTGTTGAATGTTTTAAACATTAAGTTAACATTTTCTGGAGTTTTAGAATAATTTTGAATTTTATGAATTTTTGAATATTTTAATCATTTAATTAAGGGGTTGAAAATTGACTTTTTGATTAAGTTCAAATTCTGGAATGTTTGTATTTTATTAAAATACTAGACCTTACTACGATCAGTTAGAAGGTAAGTACGTTGAAATCGGATTTTTCTACATTTTATTACGGAGGTTTGAAGTTTTGAACTAGATTTGAACTAGATTTGACCGGTTTGTTGACTTTTTGAAATATTGCAGATTTCTGGAGTTTAAGATTTTTAATAAATATTAGGCATTAATAGGAGTTGAATGCAAGTGAGTTTGTTCAATTTTGATTTTTCTGGAATTAGTTATGAATATTTGAAGTTTAATGTATTTAATGAATTATTGAAAATCCTTAATTAAAGGCCCCCTTCTTGTGATTTTGCTCCAAATGAGGTCCCCACTCCTTGAAATCAGCTCCAAAGGTCAGGAATGACCTAAGGAGAGATTCCCAAGTGTTTGGGACATTTTTGGAATTTTTAATATTTTTTTAATTAATTAAATGAATTAAATATTGATTTTCACTTAAAATTAGATTAAGGTTCAAATTGCTGTCAATTCAAAGGGATCTTAATTTTCATGAGTTAAGGATTGAATTCTGGTCAGATAGAGGGGTTACACATATTTTCTAGATTCAAAATGTATTTATTACATTTTTTAGAAGTTTTGAGGCCTTAATTAAGGGTTAATCTTGACATGTTTAACTTTTTAACTTAATGAGCTCCAAATTGAGTGAAATTTGAACCTAAGGTGTAAAATGTCACTAAGTTTAATGTTCTCAAGTTTCACCCCTATTGGGTGTGTATAGAATTTCCTAGGATTTTTCTAAGTTATCTAGACCTTGTCCTTGATTATTGTCCCTAGGTGGCACTAGAGTTTAATTGGGTCTAAATCTCTGTTCATCTAACCCTTGGACATATACAAACATACCACAGAAATTAGGAATCCTAATTCTACCAATTTGGAGAGTTATGAATTTTCAAAGTTTTGGGTCCAAAATGGACCCATTGCTTTGTAAATTCATCCCATAGCAATCCAGTGGACATCTTGAGCTAAGAAAATTACAGGTAATGCCTAAGATGTCCAAAATTGTTTCACCAAAATTTTAACATCATTTGACCACTGGATGGGAAGAAAATTGAGAAAATTGGATTTCAAATAAACCCATATTTCTCAAAAACCAGTGATCAAAATATGTTTAATTTGATTTCAATAAAAACTAGAGATCAAGAGCTTTCCAACAAGCCCTAAAACACTAATTTTGGTGAAAAATTGGATTTACTATGATTTTTAGAAGTTCTGGGCATTTAATTTGATTTTTAAATCAATTTTGAGTCAAATCGGCCGCCGGCGCCGCCAATCCAATCATTGGCAATGATTGGCTGGACGGCGGCGCTGCGCCGCGGCCTTGACACGTGGCGTGATCCCGTGTGGTCACTTAACCACGTCAGCGCAAGCCGTGGCCGTCCGATCTGATCAGATCGGATCTGATCCGAGCGACCAAAACGAGCCACGTCGCCCGCGCGGTTTGGCCAGGAGACCCGCGTTCGATCCCCAGAGAACTCGCGCGGTCTAGAGTCGATCTGGACCGTCGAATAGACGATCGGACGGTCCAGATCTCCCAAGATCTCCTAGTTCATTTTTAATAGGAATATTTAAATGCTCAAATCTCCTAAATTACTCAACCAAATTTGATGAAATTTGAAACATAGACTGATGGTAGCCTAAACTTACAATGTCTGGAGTTTGGAGGCTCCATACATTGTATTTTGGCTACAGTTTCAAAATGAAATCCAGACTTAAAACTTGAATAACTTACAATCTAGCCGATGGATTTTTGATTTCTTGGGTTCGTTGGAAAGCTGGAGATGTCCTCTTCAACTTTGATGAAGACTCCAAGAGCTGGATTTGCCTGGATTTGAAGTTGTGCTTGAAAATCCTCTTTCTCTCTCTACCTTCCTCTCTCTTCACCAATGAAGCTTTGGAGGCCGAGATCTGAAAGGGGAAGGCATAGAAGAGCCAGGGAAATGTTTGGAGAAGGTTTTTTGAGGGTTTTGGGGGCTGGAATGATTCTGGAGCCAAGAGATTGAGTGAGAGAGTGTTGATGTTTGAATGGAGGCTCTCCTTAGGGTTTTGCCCTATTGAATGATCTTCTAATCAAATGGATGGCTGAGATCAGTTGGGAGAGCTCTTGGATGGCTGCCACATGTCTCTGGAGTGGCTGAAAAGCTGGATGCAAGGACAGCTCAAGGATAATCCACATGGAAAGGCCTTTGGTCCCCACTTGAACATGTGGAGTGAAGAGATCCTTTTGATCAAATTTCAATGGCTGTGATAGGTCTTAAGAAGCTTCTAGAGTTGGATTAAAGCTGCTGGAGTGGATTGGAATAGAGGGATTAAGTGGGTTTTAAATAAAATGCATTTAATTAAATGATTTAAATCATTT
This sequence comes from Dendrobium huoshanense, assembly GCA_016618105.1. Lineage (NCBI taxonomy): Eukaryota > Viridiplantae > Streptophyta > Magnoliopsida > Asparagales > Orchidaceae > Dendrobium > Dendrobium huoshanense. Next base: position 28,289,038 of record CM028342.1, read on the forward strand.
AATGGTCTTTTGAAGACTTGTTGACTTGTTTGACCAGTCAACTTGTCAAACCAGCTGATGTGGCATGTGGGAAACCCTTGAGTGCTAGTTGAGAAAGTTTGGAGAGGGTTTGAGGTCTAAAGATTGAAGCTTAAGCGTATGGAAGAGAGTTTGAGTTGATTTAACCAAGTAGAATGGGTTTGATCAAGTCAATGTAAGGGTGATTTGACTTCAAAATGATTTGAAAATATTTGAATTGGTATTTGAGATGAATTTGAATGTTCAAAGGACTCGATTTGTTCAAATGGGTTCGAATAACCCACTTAAACCCTTAAGGAAATCCTAGGTCAAACTAGGTTGACTGGGTCAACCGGGTTGACCTAAGAGGTGGGTTCAGGCTCAACAGGTTTGAAATGATATTTGGAGACCATCGGAGGTGGTCCCAATGTCTGGGTAGGTCAATTCGGTCAAAATGCTCATTTTGACCCTTAAGGGCCTGTTTGGTCAACCTAGGTTGACTTGGTCAACCAGGTTGACCCAGGGTCTGGACTTGGGCTCAACAGGTTTCAAATGACATTCCAAGACTAATGGAAGTGGTTCCATGGCCTGGGGAGGTCATTTGGGTCAAAACACCCAATTGGACCCTTAAGGGGTCACTTGGGTCAACTAAGTTGACTTGGTCAACCAGGTTGACCCAGGGCTTGGAAATGTGTCCAACAGGTTTCAAATGACGTTTCAAAACCAATGGAAGTGATTCCATGGCCTGGAGAGGTCATTTGGGTCAAAACACCCATTTGGACCCTTAAGGGGTCTCTTAGGTCAACTAGGTTGACTTGGTCAACCAGGTTGACCCAGAGCTTGGAACAGGCTCCAACAAGTTTGGTTTGGTATTTGAAACTCGCTGGAGGTGGTTGCGTTCAATTCGGAGTTCATTTGGTTTGAAATCACCATTTGAGCCCCATAGGGGTACTTTGGTCATTTTGACCCCTGGTCAACTGGGGGTCAAAATGGGTCTAGAAAAAATGTAGTTTAATGCTCAACATATCAAGATTAAAGGTCTGAAAGTGACTAGAGGCTTTGGTGAAGGCTCTAAGGTCAGAATCTTCAAGGTGACAGGTCCAGTGGCATAGGCTGTAAATATTTGAAGGTTTTACAGCCTATGGATTTTAATTAAGTTTCTGAGGTTAGACACCTCAGAATGGGCTCAAATTTGGAGGGTTGCCTCCAGAGACATGTCCCGTCAATATGCAACTGACAGACTCTGAATCGGAGGTCACTTGATTGATTTTGAAGTGTTTGAAAATTTGCTGAAAAAGGCTTTTAGGACTTGGCCTTTTAGCATTGGATTTGGGTCTGGGTTTTTTTTGAATTTGATCTGGGTTTGATTGGAATTTGAATTGAATTAAGGTCTGGATTGATTTAAGATCTAAATTGATCCTAAGGTCTGGAATCTAGAAGAGTCCTAGGGTCTAGAGTAGATCCTAGGGTCTAAAGTCTAGAAGGCTCCTAGAGTTTGGATTGATCTGGAGATTGAATTGATTTATGGTCAGGTTTGATCTGGGGTTAGGATTGGCCCAAGTGACCTCATACAAAAATGAGGTCAACAGACGTATACTTTTGGTGCATATTTAGACAAATGTTTGGGCTTCCATATCACCCTAGAAGGCATTAAAGTTAATCCTAAAAAATTGAAATTCGAGATGTCATCCCCAAGGACAAAAAAAGGAGGCGCAATAACTCATTGGCTAGTCACAAAGTTATATCACATCTCTAGGTTAGGTAATAGGTGCTCACTATTCTTTGAATTATAGAGAAAAGCCAAGAAGTTTATTTGAGATGAAGAAAGCAAGGTCACCTTCCAATAACTTAAGCTTCTTTTATTCTTATTCCATATACTCCAAAGTCCTAGATTGGATGTAGACATTCTATTCCATTTAAGAGTTGGTAAGGTTACAGTTAGTTTGACACTCATTAAACAAGGAGAGACGAAGCACTGGTCAATTTACCATATAAGTAAGAATATAATGAGAAGTAGAATAGAGGTGTCCAATAATGGAGAAGCTCATAGGAGCTATAGCTATCTGATAAGTGTAAATTACATAATATTTTACATGATTTATTTTTAATGAAAATATATTATTTTAGTTATTTTTTGTAGTAAAAACAAAATAAGTGGAAAAAATTCTAAGGAGACAACATCACCATTATGTCTGACAAAATAATGCCACTACATTACCTTCAATACTACCGATTCGCCATAAATTGGATATTACAGTCCTAAGTTCTTTGTTTATAAGTGCTGCAGTGGAAATACAACAAACATTGTAGCATTAGTAGCACCGTAAAATTAAAAAGTTTGTGTGGAAACATCAAATTCTTTATTTTTAAGTTCCACAGTGCTATAATTTATCAAGCCTCAGCGCCATTTTTATTACTTTGGTGAAACAGCGCTTGAGTGTCAATAACACCATGGTGTTGTAGTTGTAACTTCTAAGGGTCCCATTCTCTCAGTAAAGAGATGCAATTGCTCACCAAGTAACCAATCCCTATTAGCAAGGGCCACGGTGGTGCAAACAATTTAGCGCTGAGGTGTTAGTTCAATTTAATAGCTCAACAACATCACTCTTTTATGTGCCTCAGCACTAGATGCCTTTTTATATTATCCTAGAATTTTCTTTTGTTATATTTATAAGGGAGTTTAATAACATGTGTAAAATTGAATACTTTATTTTAGAGTACTTCTCTAGTTCCCTCTTAGATTAAAATCTTAGGGAGGCAAGGGAAGTATAAGATACAATTATTTGAAGCATTTAACTATGTTTCTTTAAGCAACTCTATAAGTTAAGGAAAAATGCGTGTAAAGGAGATACTTTGATCATTTCTAGTGATATCCCTCTCTTGTATTTTTATTCTTCCATAAGTTTAATTAAAATGAAATTGCTTTTATTTTATTCTATGTATAGCTAATTCTCTTATTTTGGATTGATGATATAAAGTGCATGTTTCATACTAATGAAGACTCTTATTAAATAAAATAATATTTTAAATTTTATCACATTCTTAATTTAATACACATAGTGTCCATATATGTAGTAAATATAGCCTGAATGGAGGAATACAAGAATAACTAGGAATATTGAGATAGGATGTTTGCATGACTAGATATAAGATGTAAAATATTCTAGGTTCTTAAAGAGATACTATAAATGTAGAGGTCAACATATATCCTTTTCACTCCTACAAGATTTATAGAGATCAAGAGATGCATATGCTCTGAATCACATCAATAACTAGAGTCTCATTAGGAAACATATAAAATTTAGACTTATAATCCAAAACACTTTTATTAAAAATTATATCAATTATTTTAACTTTCTTATTCAGTGATAGAATCTCTATAAATATCACTTTTATTTCAATAGGATACTTATTGCAATTAGAGTAAATAATAGCAATTTGTTACAAGTAAATATACTTCTTTATGGGTTTGACACTCTTCTATATCACTTTATTGCTTGATTTAGCTTATATGCTTGTGTATATTAAGTCAAGTTTTATTATTATTATATCAAAGAAAATTTAAGTATTATTTAGGGGTGTTAGAGCCCTAGATTGTTATATAATCCAAAAGTTCACTCCACAACCCCCATCTTTATCACAACCCCACCCTATATTACTTTTTAATGTATAGGTCATATTGTGTTTGATTGCGGCAAGACTGACCTGAAAGTTTGTGAAGGTTGTTAGACCTTATCGAGCTAGTTCCAAAGTTAACCAAGAGGGGGGGGGGGGGGGGGGGGGGGGGGTGAATTGGTTATTTTTGAAAACTTCTTTGAACACAAAGAAAAATTCCCTTTGTAAAGCTTTTTTAACTCTAAAAACATATAATTTTTTCCCTTGATACAGAAGAAAAGTAATTTATTAACAAAAAATTAGAGATTTTTAACCACAAAATTATCAAAAAAATAAATGCAAAAAATGAAGTGCAAAATAATGTAAAATCAAGAATAAACAAACACCAGAGATTTATTGTGGTTCGGTCAACCTGACCTACATCCACCCTTGGAGAATACCTATCCAAGTATTGCACAAAACCTTTAGTGAATCTACTTTTGCCCCCATAATTAGATGGAGAAGCCCTTCAAAAATCTCTTCCAATAACCCGGTGTGTTAGAGGATCATAATACTTTTCTCTCCCTCCAGGAGATGGCAGAGGACCATAAATCCTTTCACAAGTATAAGACCTTGAATTGCTTTCACCTTCCCTAGTGTGGCAGAGTTTGTACTGATCGTCTAGGATGATTATGCAATCATCTGGGATGATTAGTTCAACCAAAATGCAGTTCATCCATGATAAATATGGGATGAATAAAATCATCTCTATTGATTATAGAGTATGATCCAATTCATACATTATGACTAGAATATAAAAAATAAATAGATTTAAATGACTAGTCATAAGATTAATTTAGGCATGATTATCAAAGATCATCTAGAATAACTTATATCATCATGAATGATTTGAACAAAATTTGAATCTTAAAATCTTGCCTATCATGATCATAACTGATCATCTTGGATGATCTAAATCATCTAGAATGATTTGTTAGATGAACTGATCGTATAATATGATATAAACCATATAGTACAGTGAGTTCAAAAGTTAAACTTCTGGTTTTAACTCAATCTCTCTCCCCTGAGTGTGTGTGTGTGCATGTTCACCAAGCTAGAACTCACACTTAAGGAATTTAGCATACTATTGATGTTAAATATTAATCTCTAGAGTAATTCTCATGTGTGCTATATGCTTTTACTTATATATGGAATTAATTAGAATATTATCTATAACGATGATCATAAATTGGTCAAAATATTCCATAAAAACTATGTTCATCAAATCCATGAAGACCACTGGGGCATTAGTCACTCCAAATAGCATGATTAAAAACTCAAAATGCCCTTATCTCATGCTAAATGCAATATTCACTACATCCTCCTTTCTCACCTTCAGCTGATGATAAACAAATCGTAGATCGATCTTAAAAATAATTGAACATCCAGCCAGCTAATTTTTTTTTTTGTTCAAAAAAATAATTAAATTTCATTAATAAAAGAAAACTTTTACAAACTAGAAACATAAATCGATTCCTCCTTTTACAATAGATAAGTTATAACTCCTAAGAAAATGATAATTACTTTTTTTAACAAATAAGTCATAAATCCTAATAAAATGATACTTATTGTTTTTACAGTGACTTTATTTAACTCCATATAATTAATACACATACACATCATACCATCCCTTTTATTTATAAAAAGAATAGATGATCCCAATCGAGACACACTAAGATGGATGAATCCCCTGTCAACTAACTCCTGAAGTTAAACCTTCAGCTCCTGAAGCTTTTTAGTTGCTATCCTATGGAGAGCTTTAAAAATTAGGGCTGTACCTAAAAATACATCAATAGTGAACTCTATATCTCTATCTTGTGGTAGAATAACTAACTCATAAGGAAAGATGTTTAAAAATTCTTTAACCACAGGAACTCAACTTATAGATGTAGAAGTAATCCTCAAATCTCTGATAGGAGCTAAAAAGACTAGACTACCTTTCCTCCAAAGTCTACCAACTTTAAGAGACGAACCTAGACCGAGGGTGTGTGCATTGTTACTTAGCATCAGGACCCACATTATTACATTTGACTCAAGAAAAAGTTAAAATACTTGATGTACACTTACAGACTGACTCAGTAATAATTTACCCAATCATGAGTTGGCTTTATTTGCAATTGACCTTATGGACCTAAATCATTAGTAGGCAGGGAAATAGTAGAAAATAGAAATGTCTCAAATGTTTGCTATAATCAAAATTATAATCCCTGAATCCAGATTCATAATAATTTCCCCCTTTTTGATGATGACAAACATTTGGTAGAAAATTCAGCTTAACCAGTTAAATAAAACATAGCACGAAGGAAAACATAAGTAATGCAAATTTTACTAAAATCAAATAGATGGTACAAACACTGAACAAATGTAAAAAAGTACAATGAAACAACACAAACACTACCACTACTCCCCTTTTGAAATCACAAAAAGGAGGAGAAAACTAGAACAGAAAAATAGAATAGAAAGTATAAAAATAAACAAATATCATCACATATAATGACACAAGGAAAAAAAATTATAAGTATGATGGGCCCTAATCATCAAAAGGAGGTGGTGGTGGCTAAAAGAAATTAGAAATAGCTGCAAATTGCTCTCAAAACCAGGCCATGTCCTGGTTATGTTGTTGCTACTAGTGATTCATGTACAAATCAAATTTAATGACATCCTCTACATGTTGTTGCTCTTGGTGCAATAATGTAAGAGTCAAACCTGGCCTCCCACTAGTCAAATCGCTCCACCAATTGATCTAGCTATAAGTGCTGGCATATCAGAGATGGTGAAGGAACAGGTGCAGGAGCAGCTTCCTCTTCAGCTCCCTCAACTTCATCATACTCTAGGTGGAGACAAGTATGAAGAACATGGAAGGAGCTATTAGTGTAGAAGGCAGGCTAAAAATTAGGTGGAGTAGGATATTGAAGATTGTACTTGGATTCTAAGATATAGATTATGATGTGTCCTATGGCAATGTTAGGCTTCCTTCTATGCCCTAGTTCCCTAATGCTAGTGAGATGCTCAATGTAATAGAAAAGAAGATCAGTAGTGTTGAATTCTCTATGGGCCATGATATAGAAGGTGGTGATCGAAAGGAGAGGAGTGATATGGATACAATCACCATTTTTGGGAATAACTGAGGTATTAAGTACATGTTGGATTGTCCTAGCATTCTTGACTAAGGTGCTAGATGCCCCATCATGATAGGAGACAAGAGTATTTCTCAGAAGGTGATTGGCAGTAGCCCTATCATAATAAGGATCTTAAGATACGAGGTGAAGCTTATCTCTAATAGCAGATCATTGGAGGAGTTTGTGGCAGTATTGATAGGTAATTTCAATTAGGCATTTATTGATATAGGATTGAAGGGTAGTGCAAGTGGAGTTTATCTGAAGGCTCGCAAAAAATTCAAAAAGGAGTTCAAAATTGAATGGGAAGGTAAGGGTAAGAAAGGTGAGGGAGGTGTGAGCAAAAAGATTAAGGACAGCGTAAGGGAGAATATGATGGTTGATAGTCCTAGACATAGTGATCCTAGCCATCTTGTAGTGAAGATAGGAGGCTTGGTCAGCCGCCTCAGTGAATTGAGGTTCAACAGTGGCCCTCAATGAATTTCCAGCCAATATCCTAGAGTGCTTTCCACCCACCATTGATAAGAAGTTAGAGGATGAGTGAGAGAAAAAAAGAATAGAAAAATTTACGGTGAGAAAACCATTTGAGGCTGGATGTTTATAAAGAATCAGCCATATTGTCTAGGAAAATCTCATAATCGTCCAGGACGATCAGGAAAAATTATGACGTCCAAGAAGATTGGTCAAAAAAGTAGTTATATTATCCAAGACTATCAATCATCTTCCAGGATGAATAGACATAGGTGATCATCTCGAGGAGTCATGCAAGATGACCATTAAAAAGAAAGATCAGCTAGGACGATTAGGTGGATCACCTAGGATGATCAACTATAATTGTTCATACCGGCCAAATTTAAAATGTGTAATGTTTTAGGCCACATGGATCGTCCAGGATGAATAGTTGGATCGTCTAGGATGATCACCAATAATTAAGCATAATTTAAGAAGGTTGTACAGGATGATGAGGATCATCTTGGCTGATCATAAATAATTGAAGCAGAATACATTTAGATCGTTCAAGATAATAATAAATCATCTAGGATGATTTCAAACGAAAATGTCATATCAGCCATTAGATGGAACATGAAGGGTAGATTGAATATATTGCCCAGAATGATAAGAATATCATCCAGGGCGATGTGACCAAAAAAATGAAATTTTAATGATGGAGGGACGTGATCAAAAGCTGTCCCAAAGCATAAGAAACCAGAAAAACAAAAATATAAAATAACAAAAAGATGATAAAAATGACAAAAAAAAAACAAAAAAAAAAAAAAACAAAGTTTTTTTTATCAAAATAAGAATATGATAAATTTTTCGTGTGATTGAATTAAAAATTTGTAAGAAAATGAGTTAACATTATCGAAATCTAAAAAATGATAGAATAACTGATCCTGTTAACCCTAGCTTGAGTTTCTTATAGGGTAAACCATCTTTTGATAGTAATGATCTAACTTAGAAAAATAAATTAGATAAGAAAAAGTGATCCTTTCAAAACTTGGTTCCATATAAATATCTTATAGAATAATATACCAAAATAATTAATCACAATCATGAATTTCAAAATCAAGCCTTTGAAAATATCAAGTGACATAATAATTCTTCTAATATTTAAAAATTTGAAAGAGAAGGAAGCTTGCTTTCTTGTGGGCTCATTTTGTGCCTCTTATCTGTTGTAAATATATTTTCATGACTTATGTTTTGATGATTGATAAACACTATTGATTCTCTTGGACTGCCTGTTACTTCTAACTTTTCCGGAATCGAAGATCAGACGAACAAATGAAGCCAGTTCAAGATTGCGTAGGTTTAGGGTTGAGTCAGTCTGTACTTTGTTTTTACTCTTCTTGAGTCTATTTGTAATGATCAAAGTGGCTGATGATAAGTAAACCTACACACACACTTGAGAGACTTAGAATTTCTGTTTTTATCCACATCGGCCAGGATGATATTTACATTGTCCTGGACGATCGGGTTTAAAAGGAAAATCTAAAAAAGGATTCTTAATTAAGGAAGCCATCATTAACAGATCATCCTGGACGATACTTGTATCGGCCAGGATAATAAGCTCAAAACAAAAAGAAGTTGCTGCCATAGACAATTAAGGTATTATGTATTTTTTAATAATCGGCCTGGACGATATTCACAAATTATGCCTTAATTGATCAGGAAATCAAGGGAGTAATTAAGGATGATTGATACGATCATATCATCCTGGATGATCAGAGGATCGGCCAGGACGATCTATTCAACAACCTTAGTCACTTCTGGACGATAAATATCGGCCAGCTCAAATTAAGGGCGATGCTCTGGACCATTTTCCTCTGATTTGAATTGATCGGCCAGGATGATCGTGAGCTCAGCCTGAACAACTAAGCCAATTTTAAATTATCCAGTTTACATTCAGGGCGATGCTCTGGCCGATCTTCTGAGATTTGTATTGAACGGCCAGGATGATGTCCATATCAGCCTGGACGATATTGTCAGCAACTTGCAATTAATGAGCTCCTTTGAAGCTCTTCTATTTAAGAGCTCTTATTCAACATTTTGAATAATCTTTTGCTGCTTCCTTGACCTGAGAAGGCCTTGAGGAGAGAAAGAGAGAGAGGGAGAGAGAGGATCTTGTGAGGGGGAGCTTGTGAGAGGATTCACAAGGGTTGCTTCAAGGATCACTCTGCTTCTTCTTCGTCTAGAGTTTCTCATATGTGGAAGGGTTAGTAGAGGTAAGGAGTCAGCATCTGGTTGTGGTTCTCTGCCAGCTTCAGGAGGAAGCAAAAGGAGATAGGTTCTCTGCCTTACCGGGGTGGCAAAAAGAGGTTCGTTGTAAAGGCTTCTCCGCCTAGCTGTGGGGGCTAAAGGAGAGTCACGATTGTAGTGCAATACTTGGAGGGTGCCTCTAGGGAGTGGACATAGGTCGAGTTGACCAAACCACTATAAATTTCTGTGTTCTTATTTCTTGCTTCCGCACTTTAAATTTCCATATTTATTTTTCTCGTGGTGTGATTTTATTTTATGAGATTTTTACTTCTTTGTGAAAGGAATTTTTAAAATACTAATTCACCCCCCTCTTGGTTAGCTTGGGCCAGTTCTATAGGGCTTAACATCCCTAACAAACTTTCAGGTGGTATCAGAGCGGGATTCAAAAATTTTAAGTTTGAAAACTTTTTGATTTTGATCCATGGCTAACCTTGGGAATCATAACACTACGGAAGGGTATTCTATTACCCTACCTCCCTTGTTCGATAACCTACCTTTTGATTTCTAGAAAGCCCGCATGTCAACGTTTTTATAATCTACTGATTATCGCATGTGGATGCATATCAAAGAAGGTTATTCTCCACCTTCTCGTAAAATTAATGGTGTTAAAACTGAAGTTGCTTTTGTTGAGTCTAGTAATTAGGTTGTTAAGCCTAAGTAAATGTCCCACGGCTACCAAGAGGGGGGTGAATTGGTATTTTTTAAAAAATTTTAAACCCTCTTAATGATAAAGTTGAACCGAAATAAAATTTTCTTTTAGAGTTTGTAGAAAAATGTTTTTCAACCACAGAGTTGTTTAAACTGAAATTTAAAGTGCGGAAACGTAAAAGCAATAAAGTAAATGACACCAGATTTATAGTGGTTCGGTCTATAACCAGACCTACATCCACTCCTCAGAGGCACCCTCTGAGTATTGCACTAAAACCAATAGTGACTCTCCTTTAGCACCCACAGCAAGGCGGAGAAGCCTTTACAACACACTCTTTTCACCACTACCCGGTGCGGCAGAGAACCGTCATCCTTTTACACAAACCACAGTGCTGGCAAAGAACCGTCGTCCTTTTACACTCTCCTAGTGTGGGCAGAGAACCCTACGGCTGTTCACACTCTCCAAGTGTAGGCAGAGAACCTTTCCGCTGTTCACACTCTCCAAGTGTAGGCAGAGAACCCTTCGGCTATTCACACTCTCCAAGTGTCGGCAGAGAACTGGATCTCCTTGACTGATCTTCTCACAAGAATCTAGAAGGAAAAAGGAAAAGAGTGAAGAAAACCAATTTCACAAGTAGAGACTCTTACCTTAGTAATCCAAGTGAAGCCTTCTCGCTCCAGTGGTAGGAATCCTCCTTTGAATGCTCTCTTCCACTCTCTCCTTAGCTATTCTCTCAAGAGGCACGAAGATCAAATGACAAAAAGATTGGGTGGCAGTCTAATTTGTACTATTTATACAAAAGACATGAAAAACAGCCCAAAAACTGCATATTTTTAATTCTGTATGCAGTGGATCGTCCGGTACGATCCTGGATCGTCCTGGACGATTTTACTTAAACGATCTGAAACGACCCAATTTGTATGTGTACGAAATGACTTCGTATAGCTGATCGTCCTGTACGAACTAGGTTCGTCCAGTACAAACGGTTATTACAAGGTCGGTTCTAGAAACTGCTGAAAACTGTTCTAAGTCGGTTAATCGTTTGGACGAAAATATGTTCGTCTGGACAAAAATTTTCCAGAGAGCCGATCGTTCTGGACGATTATTTATTTCGTCTGGACGAAAATTTTCCAGAGGACCAATCGCCGCGAACGATAATTTGTTTTCGTGTGGACGAAAATTTTCCAGAGAGCTGATCGTCCGGTACTATATTTATTTTCGTCTGGACGAAAATTTTCCAGAGGACTGGTCGCGTCGTACGATGATAAAATTCATCTGGATGAAAATTTTACAGAGAACCCATCGTCCGGGACGATAATAAATTTCATCCTGGACGAATAGGACTTAGAAAAAGTTTTCGAGCAAATTCCTATTCGTTCCAAGTGCTCTATAAGAGATAACTGACGGATCGTCCAGTACGATAAAAATCGTCCTGTATGATCAGTATAAAATTGTATGATCTCCTTATGTGTGTGTGTAAGTTTTTTTATTCACACAATTACAATCACTCCCTTTCAAAATTAAATCAAAGAAAGTGCAAACTTCAAATAGACAAAATATCTCATGTTGAATTTGATTTGAAGTTATCGTAGTCTGGAGTCGGATTTTCCTGAAATGTTAGTACACACAAGAGCAAAAGCAAGTCTTCTAAAATTGTTAGGAGATAACTATACATTTAAACAATAATGTTTGGAATCATCAAAACTACATAAGTTGCACAAATATAAATCATTCAAATAGCAACTATTCAAACAATCTCCCCCTTTTTGATGATGGCAAAACAATTATTATTTGTATGGTTTCAAGTTAAACAAATCTCCTATTTCCTAAACTCCCCCTGAATTGATGAGTACATTAAAATAAGGAGGAATAAAGAACAAAATTTTTGTTTTTCTAAAATTTTAACACAAACAACTACCAAGTAAAAAAAACTTGCAAACAGAACAATCAAAACAGAAAATGCAATAATTTCTCCCCCTTTTTGACAACAACAAAAAGTGAAGAAGAAAAAGACAAGAAATGTAAGTAATTATATGAAAATCATTTTTAAAATTTAATCTAAATTGTGATTGACATAGGGTATGCAATTTTAAACTAAAGATATTAGATCAATCATAGAAATTCATACAATTTAAGAACTGATATAACATTGTAAGTAAGAAGAATTTATCAAAGACATGATTCAATTTAGACATTTGACTATAGAAAATCATTACAAGAGAATTGTATAAAAATTCTATATTTCAAAGTTCAATAGAATATAAATGAACATAAGATCAATTTGAATTAAGAGATTGAACGAATTTGGAAAGAAGAGAATTACCTCATGTGGCGCTTTGCGCATCTTTTTCAAAATTTTGGGGCACATTTTTGTGCATTTTTTCTTGATTGGGCTTATTTTGTGCCTCTTTTTCACTTTGCAAATCTTTGCGAATTCCTTTTGATTTTTGTACATTTGTACAATGTTCAAGAGTAATTGAGACCAATTCTTTCCAAAATCTATAATCTAAAATTTCAAATATTTTTAGGTGCATAAATATCACTTGAGCATAGAAATACAAAATAAGGAAACATCTAAATTGCAATAGTAATATTAACTTTTATGTAGTCTAAATGAATAGACATGAATTTAAAAGTTCTAATTACAACAAGTTATAAACAACTTATAAATTCAGAAAGTCTAGATTTTCTAATATAGATAATCTCAAATTACAATCGAATTTAAGCACTATGTAGATTAAATAATACTAATAAAATTCATAAACATTAACCACATTTCAAAATAAATCTAATAAAAGAAAACTTTCATTGATACTTAAGAAACAGATTACATAAAAAGAAGAAAAATACATTGAACTTAAAAAAAAAAGAAAAACCAACATAAACACAAACATTTAACAAATAAAATAGACACGATACAAACATAAAAAAAATAAACACACATAAAAACATTTCTACTGTTCTGGAGGAGGAGGAGGAGGAATGCCGCCAAAGAGGTTGAAGTAGGAGGCCATCAACATTACATTGGTATTAATTTCATGAACTTCATCTTTAATATTACCAATGTCTTGTTGCTGCTGCGTAAGTTGAGCATCAAATTGATCAAATCTTTGATCAATGTGAGTCTCTAATCTATCAAATCTCTCAATCAGATTCTGGTAATCTGATTGAGAAGCAGAAGCTTGCACTCCTTCTTCTTCCTCTTCTGAAGCACTACCATGTGCTTTTTCTTTTTCTTTTTCCTCCTTGAAGAGCAATCTAAATGATGCATCGTTATAGTAAACTGGCTCTTCATATTCTTCATCAGGATGCATTATATTGTACTTCTTTTCCAAAATATAAGTAATTAAGTGTCCTAATGAAATGTTTTTCTTCCTCTTCTGATCAGCATGTCCTATTTCTGAAAGCCCATAGATATGGTCTATGATAAGTTGGGCTTCGTCAATAGGATGTCCTTTCATGATTAAAAAAGTTAGACAAGAAAGGAGAGGAGTAATGTTAATCCTATCACCAGCTTTAGGAATGATTGAGGATCGAAGGATATGCTGGATGATTCGGGCATCTTGGGTCATACCGGAGACTCTAGAAACATGATTGTCAATAGCATTTTCTCTAATTACCCTATTGATTTGAAACCATTTGAAGGAGGTTTCTGACATTAGGGTGTGGGCTCTATATCCCTCAGTTCTTAAGTTTAAAAATGCACCAAGGTCGTGCTTGGTGATTTCAACTTTTTGCTTAAAAACATAAGAACTAATGGTGGAGTGGTTAGAGTTGAAACTCATGTTTGCTAGAAAGTAATGGTATGTTTGCTTATTGTAGAAGTGGACGAGAGAAAGAATGAACTGAAATTGGGTTGAGGCGAAGAGGTGCAATACCCGAAATTTCAACTTAGTTTGGATAAGAATGCGAGAAGGAGTGATTTTTGCGGATGCAAAATGAGGAAAAGATTCCTCATTTGCCTTGGAAAGAAAGTTGTCTGGGGCATTCCTATTTGGTTTCTTCACCAAAACCTTTTGTCTTTTGCTAGAGGAGGCCATTGGTGATTTGATGTAGAAAGGGATTGAGAAAGAAGTTTGGAAGTGTGATTGTTAAGTTTGAAAGCCTTCATATTTAAAGAAAAATGATACGTTCGTCCTGGACGAAAATATTCGTCCTGGACGAAAAATTATCGTTCGTCTGGACGAAAAAATTCATACAGATGATCCAATTCGTCCAAAATGTAACAGCTTTCCGTAATCAACACAACTTACGATGCGTCCCTTCGTACAGGCTTTTTGACTTGATCGATCGTACAGACAAAAAATTTTCGTACAGACGATCAAAAAGTAAATCGTTTTAATGACTCTTGAAAACCGTCCCCTACATCGAACCGACACAAGTTCGTCTGGACGAACGAAAATTTCGTACAGACGAAGTTCATATTAAAAACTGTCTTATCCACTCAACAGCTGCATTCAATCGTCCCGACGTTTGAGAGAGAGAAAAAATTCGTCCTGGACGATCATCAGATCGTACAGACGATTTAATTAAAAACTGCTCTCAAAACGGTTAAAATTCCGCAAACTGTTCCTTCACACATCGTCCCGTACGAAACATTTTCGTCCTGGACGATTTCCTCCAAAAAAATTTTTTAATTTTGAATATTTTTTTTTAAATTAAGAAAATCAACAAAAATATTCAAAAAACACAGAAAACATAAAACAAAATCATAAATCCAAAAACAAATCATTCAAAAAATACAAAATTTCACAAAATCAAAACTAAAACAAAACAAATATCAATGTTGCAAAGACATTTTGTTTAAGCTTTCAAATCAATAACAGCAAGCCTTGTTCTTAAAGTACTGAAGGTATCAAAGGCTAAAGGTTTTGTAAAAATGTTTGCAAGTTGATTTTCAGTTGAAACATGTATGAGTTCAATTTCTCCTTTGGATACATGATCCCTTATGAAATGATGCCTTATATCAATGTGTTTGGTTCTAGAATGTTGAATAGGATTTTTGGAAATACAAATAACACTAGTATTGTCACAATAAATTGGAATAGTGCCTATAGTTAATCCTAAATCAATCAACTATTTTTTTAACCAAAGTACTTGTGCCACACAACTTCCTAATGCAATGTATTCTGCTTCTGCAGTAGATAGTGCTACTGAATTTTGTTTTCTACTAGACCATGAAACTAATGAATTTCCAATGAATTGACATGTTCCAGAAGTGCTTTTTCTATCCACTCTACAGCCTGCGAAGTCAGAATCTGAGTAACCAATAATTTCAAATGAAGAGCTAAACTTAGGATACCAAATTCCTAAATTTTGAGTTCCTAGAAGATATCTTAAAATCCTTTTCACTGCTGTCAAATGTGATTCTTTTGGATCTGATTGAAATCTAGCACATAAGCAAACACTGAACATAATATCTGGTCGGCTAGCAGTCAAGTAAAGTAAAGATCTAATTATCCCTCTAAATTTCTTTTGATCAACAGATTTTCCCTTAAGGTCCTTATCCAACTGAATTGAAGAACTCATTGGTGTACTAACAGGTTTAGCATTGTCCATTTCATATTTTTTGAGGATGTCCTTAATATATTTAGTTTGACTAAGAAAAGTACCTTCCTCAAGTTGCTTAATGCTAAATCCTAGAAAGTAATTTAAATCTCCCATTAGACTCATTTCAAATTCACTACTCATTATTTTAGAAAAATCATCACAAAGATGTTTATTTGAAGATCCAAAGATGATGTCATCCACATAAATTTGAACAATAAGTATATCCTTTCCAATTTTTCTCAAAAAGAGAGTTGTATCCACACTTCCTTTTTCAAAAGATCTTTCAAGTAGGAAGGTGTTCAACCTCTCATACCAAGCCCTAGGTGCCTGTTTCAATCCATATAATACCTTTTTTAATTTGAAACATGATTTGAAAATTTAGAATTTTCAAAACCTGGAGGTTGTTCTACAAACACATCTTCCTCAATTACCCCATTTAAAAAGGCACTTTTGACATCCATTTGAAACAATTTAAAACCTTTAAACCAGGCAAAGGCTAGTAAAACCCTAATTGCTTCAAGTCTAGCTACAGGGGCAAAAGTTTCCTTAAAATCAATTCCTTCAATTTGATTATACCCCTTAGCTACTAATCTAGCCTTATTTCTAATGACTACTCCTGAGTCATTCATTTTATTTTTGAACACCCACTTGGTTCCAACAACACTTTGATCTTTTGGCCTTATAGTTAGTTCCCAAACTTTATTTCTTACAAATTGATTTAACTCTTCTTGCATGGCCAATATCCAAAATTCATCTGAAAGTACTTGATCAATGTTAGTGGGTTCAATAGTTGAAATAAAGGCTGAATGATTGACTTCCTTGTTTAATCCACGCCTAGTTCTAACACCCTCACTTGGTTCACTTATAATCAATTCCTTTGGGTGGTTTTTAGAAAATCTCAAATCTCTAGGCAAAGGGTCTTCTCTTTCTAAATTTTCTTCCACATTTTCTTCCAAATTTAATCTATCAATCTTTTGGGAGTTTTCTTCAATTTCTTCTTCAACAACATTTGGCTCTTCCATGTTTCAATTTTCATCAAAAACAACATGTGTGGTTTCTTCAATGACTAAAGTTCTTTTGTTGAATACTCTATAAGATTTTCCAACACTTGAATATCCAACAAAAATTCCTTCATCTGATTTTGGATCAAATTTTCCTAAGGCAGATTTTCCATTATTATGTATGAACACCTTGCAACCAAATACATGCAAATGAGACAAATTTGGTGTTCTACCTTTTAGCAACTCATAGGGTGTTTTATTCAAATTTGATCTCATATTCACTCTATTCAGAACATAGCATGCAGTGCTAACCACCTCAGCCCAAAAATATCTATGAAGCGAGTATTCTTCTAACATTGCTCGGGCGGCTTCTATTAATGTTTTGTTCTTTCTTTCAACTACTCCATTTTGTTGAGGAGTTCTAGGTGCAGAAAAATTTTGATCAATCCCCTTTTCTTTACAGAAATCTTCAAATTTTTCATTTTCAAATTCTCCTCCATGATCACTTTGTATAGAAATTATTTCACATCCTAGTTTTCTTTGTATCCAAGTTGAAAAATTTCTGAATTCCTCAAATGATTCACTCTTATGAAAAAGAAATTTAACCCAGGTGAATCTTGAAAAATCATCTACTATAACAAATCCATATACCTTTCCTCCTAGACTAACAGTGCTTACAGGTCCAAAAAGATCCATGTGAAGAATTTCTAAAGGTTTACTGGTCCTAAGATCTTTATTGAACTTAAAAGAGGACTTCACTTATTTTCCTAATTGACATGCATCACATAGATGGTCCTTGGTAAAGTCTAGTTTAAGTATTCCTCTCACCAAATTCTTTTGGGTAATTCTTCTAAGATTTTTCATACTAGAATGACAAAGTCTCCTATGCCAAAGCTATGATTCATCAGAAACAGTTTTCAAACAAAAGGCAGTAGGAGATTGAATACAATTTAAATCTAGCATGTAGACATTGTTTACCCTTTTTCCATTTAAAATAATTTTCCCATTTAGGCTAATTATGCAGCTAGTAGGTAAAAATTTTACATTATAGCCCTTATCACATAGCTGACTTATGCTTAGCAAACTATGTTTTAAGCCTTCAACTAATAAAACATTATCTATGAAAAAGTTTTTCAAATTTCCAATCATACCTGATCCAACCACTTTCTTTGTGGTATTATCTCCAAGTGTAACCTTGCCTCCACTCCTGGCTTCCAGCGTTATGAATTGAGCAGTATCTCCAGTCATGTGCTTTGAACATCCACTGTCCAGGTACCATATACTCTCACGAGGTCTTGTGCGAGAGTATACCTGCAAAATTCTCAAATGTTAGACCTGGGAACCCAAACTAGTTTGGGTTCACCTTTATGAAATTTATAATCAGATGCTTGTATGATATGTCTAGGTTTATGCATCTTAGTTCTCCACACCAAATTAGGTTTCATCTTTAAAGTGCAGGTGTGAGATATATGTCCCAAAAATCCACAATTGTTACATTTAACATTAGGAAAAATATTCCTATGTTTTCTTTCATATGATTGTCTTCTAAGGGATTTCATGAATTTAGGATAATATTTAGGATTTGTAAAATCTTCAAGTTTAGGGGGATTCCTATTATCCTCGAGAGCTCTTATAGTGAGTTTGTAAAATGAATTCATATCCTCCAAGATTCGATTGGTATAATTGATTCTATATGTCTTGCTCTCAGATTCATCCTTAAAATTCTTAAATTCTTTTTCAAGTTCAGCATAGGATGATTTTAAATTCTCAAATTTTTTATTCAAGTCATCATATTCATCAAGTAGTTTCATGTGGTTGCTATCAATTAAAGCATGATCTTTCCTAAGGATTTCGTGTTCCTTTTTAAGCTCTTCCAATTCTAAAACTAAACTAGCATGCATCTTTTTCATTTTCCTATATGCTTCACGCATGTGTTCAGAAACTTCAAACAATTCATTATAGGTTAAATCACATACCTTCTCTTGATCTGATTGTTCAGCATTATCTGCCATCAAGCAAAGGTTAATGACTTCTTCTTCTTTTTCAGTCTCAGATGAGTCTGAAGTTGAGTCCGCCCAAAAAGCCTTTTGAAACTTCTTCTTGTCCTTCTTTACCATTGGTTTCTCCTCTACCTTCTCCTTGTTAGGAGTGGCTTTGAGTTTTGGACAATCAGTCTTTATATGACCTGGTTTCCTGCATTCATAACAAATCACTTCATTAGAAACCTTGCCATTTCTGTTATACTTACCTCTATTCCATTGCTGGCGTCTCTTCTGCTTCCTCTTTAAAAAGCTTCTGAATTGTCTAGTCATCAGTGCAATATCATCTTCATCCTCAGGTTGTGAGTGTTCACTTTCTGACTCTTCCACATTTAGTGCAATATTTTTGTCCTTTCTTGGTTCACCTGCATCAATCTTTCTTTGACTTACTCCTTGCTCGTAAGCAATGAGTGAACCAAGAAGATTGTCAATGGAATAAATGTTCAGATCTTTAGACTCTGTAATTGCAGTAATTTTAGCATCGTAAGCAGTAGGTAAACAACGAAGAATCTTATTAACCATTTCAGCATTAGTTAATTCCCTACTAAGTGCATGCAAAGAGGTGACAATTTGAGTGAATCTTGTGTACATGTCAGATATAGATTCATTAGGTTTCATGCGAAATAATTCGTAGTCATGTAACAAGATATTGAGTCTTGATTGCTTAACCTCATTTGTCCCTTCATAAGTAATATAAAGTCTATCACATATGTCTTTTCCGCTTTTACAAGTGGAAACTTGCATGTAGTCTTCAGATTTTAAAGCACAAAAGAAACTATTTAAACATTTCACATTTAATTGTGCTAAGTCACGTTCTTCAATAGTCCAATCTGCATAGGGTGTTTCTACCCTAATTCCATCAACTAATCTAGTTGGTTTTGAGTAACCTTCCTGGACTAGCATCCACATGCGATAATCAAGTGACTGTAAGAAAGTAGACATGCGTGTTTTCCATAAATCAAAAGGAATATTGTCGAACAGTGGAGGTCTAGTGATAGAGTAACCCTCAGGTGTGTTTCGGTTTCCAAATGTAGCCATCAACGTTAATCAAAAAGTAGTTCAAACTTATGATTTTGAAACTAAGCTCTGATACCACTTGTTGAGTCCAGTAATTAGGTTGTTAAGCCTAAGTAAATGTCCCACGGCTACCAAGAGGGGGGTGAATTGGTAGTTTTTAAAAAATTTTAAACCCTCTTAATGATAAAGTTAAACCGAAATAAAATTTTCTTTTAGAATTTGTAGAAAAATGTTTTTCAACCACAGAGTTGTTTAAACTGAAATTTAAAGTGCGGAAACGTAAAAGCAATAAAGTAAATGACACCAGATTTATAGTGGTTTGGTCTATAACCAGACCTACATCCACTCCTCAGAGGCACCATCTGAATATTGCACTAAAACCAATAGTGACTCTCCTTTAGCACCCACAGCAAGGCGGAGAAGCCTTTACAACACACTCTTTTCACCACTACCCGGTGCGGCAGAGAACCGTCGTCCTTTTACACAAACCACAGTGCTGGCAGAGAACCGTCGTCCTTTTACACTCTCCTAGTGTGGGCAGAGAACCCTACGGCTGTTCACACTCTCCAAGTGTAGGCAGAGAACCTTTCCGCTGTTCACACTCTCCAAGTGTAGGCAGAGAACCCTTCGGCTGTTCACACTGTCCAAGTGTCGGCAGAGAACCGAATCTCCTTGACTGATCTTCTCACGAGAATCTAGAAGAAAAAAGGAAAAGAGTGAAGAAAACCAATTTCACAAGTAGAAACTCTTACCTTAGTAATCCAAGTGATGCCTTCTCGCTCCAGTGGTAGGAATCCTCCTTTGAATGCTCTCTTCCACTCTCTCCTTGGCTATTCTCTCAAGAGGCACGAAGATCAAATGACAAAAAGATTGGGTGGCAGTCTAATTTGGACTATTTATACAAAAGACATGAAAAACCGCCCAAAAACTACATATTTTCAATTCTGTACGCAGTGGATCGTCCGGTACGATCCTGGATCGTCCTGGACAATTTTACTTAAACGATCTGAAACGACCCAATTTGTATATGTGTACGAAATGACTTCGTACAGCTGATCGTCCTGTACGAACTAGGTTCGTCCAGTACGAACGGTTATTACAAGGTCGATTCTAGAAACTGCTGAAAACTGTTCTAAGTCGGTTAATCGTTTGGATGAAAATATGTTCGTCTGGACGAAAATTTTCTAGAGAGTCGATCGTCCTGGACGATTATTTATTTCGTCTGGACAAAAATTTTCAAGAGGACCAATCGCCACGGACGATAATTTGTTTTCGTCTGGACGAAAATTTTCCAGAGAGCTGATCATCCGGTACGATATTTACTTTCGTCTGGACGAAAATTTTCCAGAGGACTGGTCGCCTCGTACGATGATAAAATTCATCTGGACGAAAATTTTACAGAGAACCCATCGTCCGGGACGATAATAAATTTCGTCCTGGATGAATAGGACTTAGAAAAATTTTTCGAGTAAATTCCTATTCGTTCCAAGTGCTCTATAGGAGATAACTGACGGATCATCCAGTATGATAAAAATCGTCCTGTACGATCAGTATAAAATTGTATGATCTCCTTATGTGTGTGTGTAAGTTTTTTTATTCACTCAATTACAATCACTCCCTTTCAAAATTAAATCAAAGAAAGTGCAAACTTCAAATAGACAAAATATCTCATGTTGAATTTGATTTGAAGTTATCATAGTCTGGAGTCGGATTTTCCTGAAATGTTAGTACACACAAGAGCAAAAGCAAGTCTTCTAAAATTGTTAGGAGATAACTATACATTTGAATAATAATATTTGGAATCATCAAAACTACATAAGTTGCACAAATATAAATCATTCAAATAGCAACTATTCAAACAGCTTTTACTGAATGGACTTTCGATGAACGAAATTTAGCTCAATTGAATGCAAAATGTTTGGATTAGTTTTTCTGTGCTTTAAAATCTGAGGATTACATGCGTGTCTCCACTTGCAAAACTGGTAAAGAAATTTGGGATAAATTGTGTATCACCTATGAAGGCACTAATGAGGTTAAACAATCCCGTTTGAACATTCTCTTGCATGACTACAAACTTTTTCATATGAAACCTCATGAATCAATTTCTGACATGTATACTAGGTTTACTTAGATAGTTACTTCACTGCATGCATTAGGAAAAGAACTTTCAAACTATAAAAAATTAAACAAGATTTTGAGATGCTTGCCTTTGTCCTATGATGCTAAAATCACTGCAATCACTGAATCTAAAGATTTGAACACTTATTCTATTAATAACTTACTTGGCTCACTCATTGCTTATGAGCAAGGGGTGAATCAAAGAAATCTTGATGCAGGTGAGAAGAAGAAGGAGAAAACAGTTGCACTAAAAGCACACAAATCAGATTCTGAATCTTCTGGGTCTGAAAGCGATGGAGTTGCCTTCATCACAAGGCAATTCAAAAGCTTTTTAAGGAATAAGCAAAAGCATAATTGGAGAAAAGGTAAGGATCATAAATATTCTAAAGGATCTTCTAATGTCATTTTGTTATGAATGCAGGAAACCAGGACACGTTAAAACTGATTGCCCTACACTTAAAGATCACTCAAGCAAAGGAAAGGGTGAGGAGAAATCTAAGCTAAGGAAGGACAAGATGAGAGTACAAAAAGCATTTTGAACGAATTCTGCATCGGACTCATCAGAGACGGAACCAGAAGATGAGACATCAAAATTGTGCTTGATTGCAGACGAAAATTTTGATTAAGAAGAGGTATGTGAACTTTCCTACGATCAAATTATTGAAGTTTCAGAAAAAATTCATGCATCATATAGAAAATTAAAGAAAACACATGCTAGCTTGAAATTAGAATTTTTGAATCTAAAAAAAGAGCATGAAATTTTGATTATAGACCATCAAATGATTGATTCAAATCACATGACTTTACCTGATGAATTTGATGAGTTAAATAAAATCATTGTGAATTAATTGAAAAGCATGATGCATTAAAAGTTTCACACACATCACTTGAATCTGATTTTAAGAAGTTTAAAGAGATGGAGAAAATTTTGAGGATTAGAAACGAGGTCTTAAAAAGCACAAATTCGAAGATTCAAAATTAATTAGAAACTTGTAAGAAAACTAGGATGACACCTACTTTTGATCAATTGCCAAAACCTAGGAAGAGGCATTATAACTCAAACCACTTAAGAAATCCTTTTCCTGGAGTTAGATTTTTTTCTTGTGGCAGCTAGGACATATCTCACACACTTGCACAGTTCACCATAGTACACATTGGGTGTGGAGACCTAAGGTGCATGATCCACAGCATACCACACATGCATTGCATTCTACTCTTCATAAGAAGGAACCCAAACCTGCTTGGGTTCCTAAATCTAACATTTAGTAATTTTGTAGGAGAGCTCTCACAAAAGGCCTCATGAGAGTATGTGGTACCTGGATAGTGCATGCTCTAGAAATATGACTGGTGATGCCAACCAGTTTGTTGTACTAGAGTTCAGGACTGGAGGCAAGGTTACTCTTGGAGATAACACCACCAAGAAGGTGGTAGTCGTAGGTATAATTGGTAATTCCTAGAACCTTATGATTAAAAATGTTTTGATTGTAGATGGATTGATGCCCAACTTGCTCAGCATCAGTCAACTCTGTGACAAAGGCTTCATCATGCAATTCTTTGTAAATTAATGCATTGTAAGTTTAAGTAACAACACTATTTTGCAGGGAAAGAGGATCAACAATGTCTACATGCTTGATTTAAATAATATTGAATGTGCTGCTTCATTTTGCTTAAAAATAGTGAATGATGATTCATGGTTGTGGCACCGAAGACTTTGTCATGCAAGTATGAAAACCCTTAGGAAAGTAACCCAAAAAGACCTAGTTAGAGGTGTCCCCAAACTCAAGTTTTCAAAAGATCACTTTTGTGATGTCTGTCAACTAGGAAAGCAAGTCCACTCCACCTTTCACCCCATTAAGGACATTAGCACCTCTAGACCTTTAGAAGTCCTTCACATGGATTTGTTTGGACCCATTAGCACTGCTAGCTTGGGAGGGAAAGTTTTTGGATTTGTGATTGTTAATGACTACTCAAGGTTCACTTAGACTATATTTCTTTCTCATAAAAATGATTCTTTTGAGGAGTTTAAAACATTTTCTACTTGGATTCAGAAAAAGTTAGGTTGTGAGATTTTGACAATCCATAGTGATCATGGGGGAGAGTTTGAGAATGAAAGATTTGGAGATTTTTGTGAAGATAAGGGGATTAGCCACAATTTTTCAGCTCCTAGGACCCCTCAACAGAATGGGGTAGCTGAAAGGAAGAACCGGATCTTGGTGGAAGCCGCTAGAGCCATGCTTACTGAGTATTCACTTCTAAAATATTTTTGGGAAAGCGGTTAACACAGCTTGTTATGTGTTGAATAGGATGAATGTTAGAGCCAAATTAGAAAAGACATCCTATGAGATTCTTAAGGGTAGGACACCCAATCTTTCCCACCTTCATGTCTTTGGTTGTAAGGTTTTTATTCATAATAATGAGAAGTCTCACTTGGGAAAATTTGATCCTAAATCTGATGAAGGAGTATTCTTGGGATATTCTAGTGTTGGGAAGTCTTTTAGGGTATTTAACAAGAGAACTTTAATGGTGGAAGAGACAACCCATGTAGTATTTGATGAGTCTGATCCTAAGAAACATGGAGTTGAGAATGATGATGAGGTTGGAGAGATTACTAGTGGAGTAAAAAATTTGGGGAAGGGGGTAGAACACCAAATTAATGAAGGAGTAGGAGAGGTCACCCAAGGAGTAGAAAATATTGATTTGGATGAAAGGGTTGGACCTTCTCACACTTTGCCTAGAGATTGGAGATACTCTACAAGTCACCCCAAGGATTTGATCTTAGGAGACCCTTCTAGTGGAGTTAAGACTAGACATGGACTTAGGAAGGAGGTGAACCACTATGCCTTTATCTTAATGACTGAACCCACCACCGTTAACCAAGATGAGTTTTAGATTTTAGCAATGCAAGAAGAATTGAATCAATTTGTAAGGAATGATGTTTGGGAGCTTGTAGAAAATCCTAAGGGACAAAGTGTAGTTGGGATAAAGTGGGTCTTTAAGAACAAGGTGAATGATTCAGGAGTGGTGATTAGGAATAAAGCAAGATTGGTGGCTAAGGGGTATAACCAAATATAAGGGATAGACTTTGAGGAGACTTTTGCCCCGGTAGCTAGATTGGAAGCCATTAGAGTGCTATTAGTCTTTGCCTGTTATAAAGGATTTAAGCTTTTTCAAATGGATGTCAAGAGTGCCTTTTGAAATAGGAAATAAAAGAAGATGTGTTTGTAGAGCAACCCCCAAGTTTTGAGAGTTTCCAATTTCCAAATCATGTTTTTAAATTAAAAAAGGCTTTGTATGAGTTAAAGTAGGCACCAAGAGCTTGGTATGAGAGGCTTAGCATATTCTTACTAGAGAGGGAATTTGTCAAGGTGAGCGTAGTCACCACCCTTTTTCTTAGAAGAGTTGGAGAGGATTTACTCATTGTTCAGATTTATGTTGATGATATACTCTTTGGATCTTCTAATAAAACATTGTGTGAAGATTTTTCTAAAATAATGAGTAGAGAGTTTGAGATGAGTTTGATGGGAGAGTTGTCATACTTTTTGGTGTTTAGCATAAAACAATTGGAGGATGGAACCTTTTTAAATCAAAGAAAATACATAAAGGATATTTTGAAGAAGTTTGAGATGGACAAAGCTAAGCCAATTAACACTCCCATGACTTCTAGTGCTCCATTGGATAAGGACCCAAGTGGTAAGTCTTTTGATCAGAAGAAGTATAGAGGCATGATTGGATCTTTACTTTACTTGACTGCGAGCCGACCTGATATTATGCTTAGTGTTTTCCTTTGTGCTAGATTTCAAGCTGACCCTAAGGAGTCCCACCTGACTGCTGTTAAGAGAATTTTTAGATACCTTTTGGGGACCCAAGGCTTAGGGATTTGGTACACTAGACACAGCACTTCTTTTGAGATTATTGGTTTTTTTACTCTGATTTTGCAGGATGCAAGGTGGATAGAAAAAGCACTTCAGGAACTTGTCAATTCATTATACAGTCTTTGGTCTCTTGGTCTAGTAGGAAGCAAAACTCTGTTACACTTTCCACTGCTGAAGCTGAGTACATTGCTCTTAGAAGTTGTGTGGCCCAAGTCCTTTAGTTGAAACTACAGGTATTGGATTTAGGATTACCTATAGCCACCATCTCAATCTTTTGTCACAATACTAGTGCAAAATGCATCTCTAAGAATCCTATCCAACATTCAAGGACTAAGCACATTGACATTAGACATCACTTCATTAGAGATCATGTGACTAAGGGAGACATTGAGTTACACCATATGACAACTGAAAATCAATTGGCTGACATCTTTACTAAACCACTGGCCTTCGACACTTTCAGTTCTTTAAGGACCAGATTGGGTGTGATTGACATAAATGCATGAAACTTGATCTTTTAGTTATTTTCTTTTGCTTTTATTTTTTTATTTTCTCTTAGTTTTTGGTGTGTTTTACTTTCTTTTTTTCCCTCTTACTTAGTTTTTCAAAATCATCGCTGAAATGATAACATATTCCATGCCCTTGTTCTTGAAAATTTGTAGTCAATGTATTTTTCATCACTTAATCTCTTAGATGGTAAAAATATTTTGTGATTGTGTCTCTTTCTTTAACCTATTTTAGTGGCATAGTTTTCTTTTCTAATCAGAAATCTATTTCAAATTAAAGATTGTGTATGAAATTAAGAATTTTTCTTAAGCTTGCTTAAGCAAATCTATCTTGTATTTATAATGTTTAAAGTTTTTTTGTCACATCAAGACCCCTCGTTACTCTTGCCTTTGATTATTGATTCTGCTTGCGGTAATTCTTCCTTATGTTAGAGAGAGAGCTCCTATTCTCTAATATCTAAGAAGATATACTCACAACTAAGGATTTTTTTAAGAGGTTATAAAAGAGAATGTAGCTTGCAAAAATAAAAAAATAATTTTGGCCAATGATGCCAACGAAAGAAGCGCAAAGACGCCAAAATTAAAAATCTATAAAAAGATGCGCAAAGCGCCACTCAATTGACAAGAGGCATAAAATGAGCCAACTCAAAAGCAAGCTATTCTCTCTTTTTAAATCTTTTAGAACTTAGAAGTTTTGATTCTCAAAGGCTTGATTTTGATTGTTTTGCGATCGTGACAGATTTACTTTGGTTCATTATTTTATAAAGATATTTTTTCTTAAACCAAGTGATGGATGGATTCTTTTTCTCATATCCAATTAACTCTTTGAGTTAGGTCATTGATTTCAAAAGATGCTTCTACCCTAAGAAAATGTCTTAGCAAAGGGTAACCATGGCCGAATATTCTACCACTCTTTGGATTATTGAGATTGTTAACTCATTAACCCACAGGTTTTTAAATCAATCACATGGAATACTACATCTTTTTCATGCCTTGGTTAAAAAAAAAATTTTGTTATTGGTTTTTTGGTTCCCTCCTCCTTTTTGATATGTCAAAAGGGGAAGAAGTTTATGATGTTTTTACACTTATTGATCCTGAAATTTTATTGCTAACTATCTTCATAGTGTTTTTCCATCATCAAAAAGGGGGAGATTATTGCAAATCTATTTTAATGACTTATGTTTTGATGATTGACAAACACTATTGATTCTCTTGGACTGCCTGTTACTTCTAACTTTTCAGGAATCTAAGATCGAACGAACAAATGAAGCCAGTTCAAGATTGCGTAGGATTAGGGTTGTGTCAGTCTGTACTTTATTTTTTCTCATCTCGAGTCTATTTGTAATGATCTAAGAGGCTGATGCTAAGTAACCCTACACACACACTTGAGAGACTTAGAATTTCTATTTTTATCCACATCGTCCAGGACGATATTTACATTGTCCTGGACGATCGAGCTTAAAATAAAATATCTAAACAATGATTCTTAATTAAGATAGACGTCATTAACAGATCGTCTTGGATGATACGTGTATCGGCCATGACGATAAGCTCAAAACAGAAAGAAGTTGCCACCATAGACAATTAAGGTATTCTGTATTTTTTAATAATCGGCCAGGATGATCATTTATCGGCCTGGACAATATTCACAAATTATGCCTTAATTGATCAGGAAATCAAGGGAGTAATTAAGGATGATTGATACAATCATATTGTCCTGGACGATTGCAGGATCGGCCAGGATGATCTATTCAAAAACCTTAGTCACTTCTGGACGATAAATATCGGCCAGCTCAAATTCCGGGCGATGCTTCGGACGATTTTTCTCTGATTTGAACTGATCGGCCGGGACGATCATGAGCTCGTCCTGGACGATTAAGCCAATTTTAAATCATCCAATTTGCATTTAGGGCGATGCTCTGGCCGATCTTCTGAGATTTGTACTGATCGGCCAGGATGATGTCCATATCGGCCTGGACGATATTATCGGTAACTTGAAATTAATGAACTCCTTTGAAGCTCTTCTATTTAAGAGCTCTTGTTCAACATTTTGAATATACTTTTGCTGCTGCCTTGACCTGAGAAGGCCTTGAGGAGAGAAAGAGAGAGAGGGAGAGAGAGAGGATCTTGTGAGGGGGAGCTTGTGAGGGGATTCACAAGGGTTGCTTCAAGGATCACTCTGCTTCTTCTTCGTCTAGAGTTTCTCATCTGTGGAAGGGTCGGTAGAGGTGAGGAGTCAGCATCTGGTTGTGGTTCTCTGCCAGCTTCAGAAGGAAGCAAAAGGAGATAGGTTCTCTGCCTTGCCGGGGTGGCAAAAAGAGGTTCGTTGTAAAGGCTTCTCCGCCTAGCTGTGGGGGCTAAAGGAGAGTCACGATTGTAGTGCAATACTTGGAGGGCGCCTCCGGGGAGTGGACGTAGGTCGAGTTGACCAAACCACTATAAATTTATGTGTTCTTATTTCTTGCTTCCGCACTTTAAATTTCAACATTTATTTTTCTTGTGGTGTGATTTTGGTTTATGAGATTTTTACTTCTTTGTGAAAGGAATTTTTATAATACCAATTCACCCCCCCTCTTGGTTAGCTTGGGCCAGTTCTATAGGGCTTAATATCCCTAACGAACTTTCATTATCAATTGGTTGGTGCACTTTACGCATCTTTTAATTTTTAAATACATTTTGTGTATCTTTTAATTTTTTTTGCGGTCATTATGCATATTTTTAGTTTTTTTTTTTTGGGCTCATTTTATGCCTCTTGTCTTTTTTGTACGCTAGATCCCTTTCAAAACTTTTAAATACTCTCAGTTGTGAGAATATCTTCCAAATATTAGAGAAAAAAAAACTCACTCTCGAATAAAACGAAGAGTAATCCACAAAGCAGAATCAAATTCATATGATAAATACAACAATAAGATTACAAAAGCTTAAAAGTAATTTAATGACTTTAAACATTTTTATATAAGATAGATTAATGTAGCATGATAAAAAAGATTTCAATCACAAAGTCCAGTTGTTAATTTTAGATAGACTTTATTTAGAAAAAAAATACATCGCTAAAAGAAGTTAGAGGAAGTGACACAATCAATGATGTTTCTCCCTTTAATTGATTTAAGGATGTTAAACATTGACAATAAATTTTCAAAAAAAAAAAAAAAAAACAAGGCATAAAATATCATTTCAGCAATGACTAAAACAAAAAAGAGAAAAAAAGAAGAAAACTAAAACAACAGAAATGAAAGCACGAAGAAAAAAATAATAAAAATCAACAATTAAAACTAAAGCCAAAAGAAAAGTTAGAAATAAAATAAAGAAAAGAAAACAACAAATAATAAATTAGAAAACATAAAATTTAGAATTCAATATGCATCAAGTTCATGCATTTATGTCAATCAAGCCCACTTTGGTCCTTAAGATGCTGAATGTGTCGAACGCTATGGGTTTAGTAAAGATGTCAACCACTTGATTCTCAGTTGCCACATGGTGTAACTCAATGTGTCCTTTTGTAACATGTTCTCTAATAAAGTGATTCCTTATATCAACATGTTTGGTCCTTGA
This sequence comes from Dendrobium huoshanense, assembly GCA_016618105.1. NCBI lineage: Eukaryota > Viridiplantae > Streptophyta > Magnoliopsida > Asparagales > Orchidaceae > Dendrobium > Dendrobium huoshanense. The sequence goes on from CM028342.1 coordinate 28,318,866, forward strand.
ATGTTGGATAGGATTATTAGAGATGCAGATGGAACTAGTATTGTCACATAAGATTGAAATTACGCCTACCTATAATTCAAAATCTAGAATTTGTTGTTCAACCAAAGAACTTGGGGCACACAACTTCTTAAGGCAATGTACTCAACTTCAACAGTGGAAAGTACAACAAAGTTTTATTTTTAACTAGACCTGGAGACTAAGGATTGTCCTATAAATTGGCAAGCATCAGAAGTGCTCTTTTTATCCACCATACATCCTGTAAAATCAGAATAAGAATATCTAATAATCTCAAAAGAAGTGTTATGTTTAGGATACCAGATTCTTTAGTTTTGGTTCCCTAAGAGATATCTAAGGATTCTCTTAACTGCAATCAATTTGGAGTTTTTAGGATCAGCTTGAAAACTAACACAAAGATGAACACTAAACACTTTATCAGGTTGCTAGTAGTCAAGTAAAGTAGTGATCCAATCATTCCTCTGTAATTCTTTTGATCAACAGATTTTCCATTTAGGTCCATATCTAACTAAACACTAGAGACCATGGGAGTATTTATTGGCTTGGCTTTATCCATTTTATATTTCTTCAAGATGTCCTTTATATATTTTGATTGATTTAGAAATGTTCCATCATCCAATTATCTTATGCTAAACCCCAAAAAGTAGGACAACTCCCCCATCATACTCATCTCTAATTCATTACTCATTATTTTATAAAAATCATCACATAGATTTTTATCAGAAGATCCATAAAGTATATTATCAATATAGATCTGAATAATGAGTAACTCATCTCCTACGTTCATTAGGAGAAGGGTGGTGTTTATGCTCCCCTTAACAAACTCCCTCTCTAGTAAAAATGTGTTAAGCCTCTCATACCAAGCTCTAGGTGTCTATTTTAATCCATATAAGTCCTTTTTAATTTGTAAACATTAATTAGAAATTGGGAACTCTCAAAACATGGGGTTGCTCTACAAACACATCATCTTTTATCACCCCATTTAAAAAGGTAGTCTTGATGTCCATTTGGAAAAGCTTAAATTCCTTATAACGGAGAAAGGCTAGTAGCACTCCAATGGCTTTCAATCTAGCTACAGGGGTGAAGGTCTCCTCAAAATCAATCCCTTCTATTTGGTTGTATCCCTTAGATACTAATCTCGCCTTATTCCTAACCACCACACAAGAATCATTCATTTTATTATTAAAAACCCATTTGGTTCCTACCACATTTTGATTCTTCGGTCTTTCTACCAACTCCAAAAAATATTTCCTCACAAACTGGTTAAGTTCTTCATGCATATCTAAAATCTAGAATTCATCATAAAGGACTTGATATATGTTGGTGGGTTTAATCATTGAGATAAAGGCTTAGTGGTTCACTTGCTTCCTAAGTCCATGCCTAGTTCAAACACCTTCAGAAGGGTCTCCTAAGATTAGTTCTTTTGGATGACTCAAAGAATATCTCCAATCTCTATGCAAGGTGTGTCTAGGTTCTACCCTTACCTTAAGATTAGAATTTTCTACTCCTTGGGTAATCTCACCTACTCCTTCATTGTTTTAAGGCTCTACCGTTCTCTCCAAATTTTTAACTCCTAGGATAAACTCTCCTACTTCATCTTCATCCTCAACTATGGACATTTTAGGATCAGATTCCTAAAACCCTACATGAGTAGTTTCCATCACCACTAAAGTCCTCTTGTTAAACACTCTAAAGGATTTCCCAACACTTGAATATCCTAAGAACACTCATTCCTAGGATTTTGGGTCAAATTTTCCTAAGAGTGACTTCTCATTGTTAAGAATAAAAACCTTACAGCCAAAGACATGGAGGTGCGAAAGGTTGGGTGTCCTACCCTTAATGATCTCATAGGGTGTCTGATCTAGTTTGACTTTAGCATTCACCCTATTTAACACATAATAAGCTTTATTTACTACTTTAGTCCAAAAGTATTTTGGAAGTGAATACTTAGCAAACATGGTTCTAACAGCTTTAACTAAGATCCTGTTCTTCCTTTCAGCTATCCTGTTCTACTAAGGAGTCCTAGGAGCTGAGAAGTTATAACAAATCCTTTATCCTCACAAAAGTCTCCAAATCTCTTATTTTCAAACTCTCTACTATGGTCACTATGAATGGTCAAGGTCTCATAACCTAGCTTTCTTTGAATCCAAGTGAAGAAGGATTTAAACCCATAAAAAGTCTCACTCTTATGTGACAAAAATTTAATCCAAGTGAACCTTAAGTAGTCATCGACAATCATAAATCCATAGACTTTTCTTCCTAAGCTGGCAGTGCTAATGGGTCCAAACAAATTCATGTGAAGGACTTTTAATAGTCTAGAGGTGCTAATATGCTTCAAATTTGCCCTAAATTATAATTAATAGATAAAGATCATCCAGGATGAACGATCATCCTGTATGATCAGTACAAATTCAGCATAATTAGTCAGGGATCTGGTGGGAGGCTAGATGATTAGAAGCTTTATTTATTTTAATCATCCAGGATGATGGGATATTATCCTGTACGATTAGTTCAAGATGTCAAATATTGTCTAGACCATCGCTCTGCTCGACCAGACTTTACCTATCTAGATGATGAAAAAAATTAGATTGTTCATGATGATTTCTCGATCGTCCTGTACAATTAGTTCAAAACTTTAAATATTATCCAAATAATTGCTCTATTCATCTAGGCTTTACATGTTTGGATGATAGAAAAAATAATTGATCATTCAAGATAAATCTAGGATCATGTTGTACGATTAGTTCAAATCATTACAAATCATCCAGAACATCATTCCAGTCATCCATTAAGAAACTAAGGTTTATTTAACTGATCATCCCGGATGATCCTATGATTGTCCATAATGATACAATTGATCAATCAAACCTTAATTTCATTAATCTGACTAATTTAGGCATAATTATAATGCATTGTATAAAATGATGTCCTCCATAATGTACAAAAATAATAACATGACTAAAAGCGTTGGCAACTAATTCTTTTTTATTTAAACTTATCATCCAGGATGATGCTAATATCATCTAGGACAATTTGATTAATTTTGGTTGCCTTAATAAGGATGCCCTAATTAGGGTTTCTATTTTTAATTGATTATCCAGGATGAATTGGGATCATCACGGACGATATGATCAAAAACCAAAAACTCTAAACATACAAATTTTTTTCCCTGAGTGTGTGTGTGTGTGTACGGTTACTTAGCATCATGACCCACATTATTATATTTGATTCAAGAAAAGGTAAAAACACTAACGTACACTTACAGACTGACTCAATCCTAATCGTACCCAATCTTGAGCTAGCGTGGATTGCAATTGACCTTGTGGACCTAAAACATTAGTATGTAGGGCAATAGTAGAAAAATAGAAATGTTTGAAATATTTTTTATCATCAAAATTATAATCCATGAATCCCAATTTGCAACATTAAATATGAAAGACATAGAAAACTGTCAAGAAAACTAAAAATTTCAATTTGACCATCCTGGATCATACTGTATGATCGCACATCATAGTTACGATCAATTCAAAATTTGCTCGTATGATCCTATACAAATTGATTTCATACTCTAATTGGCATGTGTACGAACTGAGATCAAATAGTACGATTAGTTCAAAATTTAATAGATTTGTTTGATACGATTCTGTATGAATTGATTTTATATTATGGATAATATACTGTATGAACACCATATTATACAATATGATCTATTTTAACTAAACAAAATTTTATTTAGTACAAAAATGGGTGAGTCCATTTCATACTCTGGACATCGTATGAACGAACCTAAGATCATACAGTATGAACAGCTAAAAATATTACCTGTTTGTATGAATGAAAATATACACACCCAATTTTTACTCTAGATGTCATCTGTATGAACCGATGATTATTACACTATGAATAGTTCAACAATACTTTGAGTTGTTTGGGATGAACTGGCACATAGCCATTTTGTACTCTGGATGTCTTCTATACGAAGGTAACTTTATACAATATGAACATGACTTTGAAATTTTTCAAGGCATGGTTCGATTAACTTCATTTTTGAGTAACATTCTAGAAAAATATTCCTGTATGATACATGATCGTATAGTACAATTAATTTTAAAAATTATAAGTTTTTACACTCTCCCAATGTGTGTACATGGTTACCCAATTATAATCACACTCTCTCACTCATGAAAAATATAAAAAGTGCAAACATCAATTATAATAAACCATAATCTAATCAGTTTTGAAGTCTTTAACAATCTGGAGTATGATTTCCCTAAAATGTTAGTACACATAAACAACAAAAGTAATATTTCTAATAAATATCAGTAGAAATAAAAATGAATATAATAATATTTTGAAATCATCAAAAATACACATGATATAAAAATATAGTTATGAAAACTAAGTTACCACAACCTTCCCCTTTTTAATGATGGAAAAATAATTATTATTTGAGTTAATATTTAAAGCAAATTTTCTCCTTAGCTCCTCCTAAATGAATGACCAATTTAAATAAAGGGGTTCTCATAAAGATAAAAAAATTAAAAAAAAAACTAAAAATTAAAAATAAACAATAACTACTAAAACTAAAAGACAACTTGTAAACTAACAAAAACATACACACATGCATAATACAACACCTACATACACACAACACACATACATCAAAATAACAATCAAAATAACATCAAATAATTAAATAGTATTATGACTCCCCCTTTTGATAACAATAAAAAGGGAATAAACCCTTGAAATGAATAGTTTCTCTAGGTAAACCTAAAGATTTGATGAAAAAAAAGATTTTAAACCAATTGTAAATACAATATTAACTTTGTAATACTAAAAAGATAAATTTCAAAATTTTTATCAAAGAATAACTTATTGATTCTTATTGAATCTTGATTAGGTTGTTAAACCTAAGCTAATATCTTAAGGCTAACCCAGAGGGGGGCGGGGGGAGAGTGAATTAGTACTTTTAAAAAATTAATCTCTTAGATTTTAAAAGTGAAGCTGATTGATTTATGAAGCAAGTTAATTAAAGTTGTTAAAATAAACATTCTAACCACATAATAAATAACTTGCAGAAAAATAAATAGCAGAAATTAAAATGACACAAAGAATTATAGTGGTTAAGTCAAATATGACATACATCCACTCCCTAAAGCTTCTCACTTCAGGTATTGCACTATTACCAAAGTGACTCTCCTTTTGCCCCCACAGCAAGGTGGAGAAGACTTTACAAAACTATCTTCCACTAATCCTTGCTGCAGTGGAGAACTTTTATCCTTTCATACTCTCTAATTGTAGATAGAGAGTTTTCATCCTTTCACACCCTCCAAGTGTACGCAGAGAACCATCGGTTGTTCACACTCTTCAAATGTAGGCAGAGAACCTTCATCCTTTCACACTCTTCAAATATTGGTAGAGAACTTTCATCCTTTCACACCCTCCAAGTATCAGCAGAGAACCGTCATCCTTTTACACCCTCCAAGTGTGGAAGAGAACCATTATATTTTCACACTTCCCAAGTGTCAGCAGAGAACCATTGTTCTTTCACACCCTCCAAATGTCGGTAGAGAACCTTCATCCTTTCACACTTCTCAAGTGTCGGTAGAGAACCGTCATCCTTTCACACTTCCCAAGTGTCGGCAGAGAACCGTCATCCTTTGACACTCTCCAAGTGTCTAGAGAGAATCAGATCTTATTTGAAGATCTTCTCTTGAGCAATGTAAAAAGATAAGAGGGAGAGTGATAAATACAATTATAAGGAGATCCTTACCTCTGAGTAACATTATGAACCCTTCACACTCCACTTGTAAGAAATCTCTTTCAAACACTCTCTCACACTCTCTCCTTCAATTGCCCTTAAAAAATCACATAGACAAGACTGATAAGATATTTCTCACGTCAGTTTTTGTGGACCTTTTATACAAAAGATATAAAAAACCATCCAGAAAACTAAAATTTTCAATTTTGAGCCTTCACGAACATATAATATGATCATATGTTCATATATATGAATAGTACAAGTATTGTTGCGTATGAACCTATTGTGAATTGGTGTGATCTTGTTTCATACGTGATCATCGTCAGGTATAAACTACATTTGTCTGGGATGAATAGTTAAAAAAATTCAATTTTTGTCTGTACAAAATGTTAGGACGAAATGAATGAGAATAGTCTTAAGACGTTCGTCCTGGTACGAAATGGAAATCATCCCGTTCGATCTTTATTTGAGAACAAAACAGAGTTGTTTGTCCCTGTACAAAATTTAATATCATCCATATGATCTTCATATGAGGATAAAAATAGAGGCGTTCGTCCATGTATGAAATTTAATGTCATTCGAATGATCTTCATAAGAGAACAAAATTGAGACATTCATCTTGGTACCAAATTTAATATTGTTTGTACGATCTTCATATGAATACAAAATAGAGATGTTCGTCGTGGTACGAACATTAATATCATCCCGTACGATCCTCATTTGAGGACAAAATAGAGGCGTCCGTCCTTGTACAAAACTTAATATCATACCATACGATTCATTCTTAGAAAATTTTTTCAGATCTATTTGTTCAACTTCTCATCGAGAGAAATAACTAACCAGATCATCTGGTACAAAGTGATATCATATAGTACGATCAATTTAAAAAATGTAAATTTTAAATTTTCCCCAGGTGTGTGTATGCTAAGTTACTCAATTATAATCACACTTTCTTAGACTCAATAAAATGAAAAATACAGACTTCAAACACAATAAACTCTAAACTGATCTTGAGTTGAAGTCTTCAACAATCTAGAGTATGATTTCCCTGAAATTTAGTACACACAAGAGCAAAATAATTCTTCCAAAATGTGTTAGGAGAAATAATAATCAAATTAATAATATTTTGAATATACAAGTTATAAGAATAGAAAACATAAAAAACTAAATAGTAACTATCTCAACAATCTCCCCCTTTTTGATGATGGAAAAACAATTATTGTTTGAATTAAATTGAAAATCCTAAATTTCTCCTTAACTCCCCCTAAATAAATAAGCATGTAAATATAAGGGAATTTCTATTAAGAACAAATCAATTTTTAATTTTTTAAGTTTTAAAAACACACAAAGCGATAAATAAAATTAAAAAACAAGTCAAAACACTTCAAACATTACGAACAAAATAAAAAACAAGACAATAAATAATCAAATGCAAACCCAAAATAATCAAATGCAAACAATATTTCTCCCCCTTTTTGACAACAGTAAAAAGAGAAGAAAAAATAAAGAATTATAAGAAGTCATATGAGAAACTTTTGATATATGATAATGAAAGAGATTGATTTATTATTACAACAACAAGATTAATGTTCATTAGTTATAAAGATTCATAACATTTAAATTAAGATATAACATAAACAAGATAAATATATTATGGTCATGAAATATTGTAGATAATTAGATAAGGAAAATTATTGTAATGGTGATGAAATCAAGATTAATTTAAGCCAATTTCCAATACAAAATATAATTGAACATTAGATTGATTTGAAATTGAAGATTAAAAGATAGAGGAAAGAACATTATCAATATACTTGTTTGGCTACATTGCACATCTTTTCAATATTTGTGACACACTTTATGGATCTTTTTGTATTTGGGCTAATTTTGTGCCTCTTTTCAATTTGCGAATCATTATGCATTCTTTCAATTTTTGTACATTTATATATTTCTCCATTTTTAATTCTTCTTTCCAAAATCAATAATCTAAAAGCTCAAGCATCTCTAAGTATAAAGATAATTATATTGAAAAGAGAAATAAAAAATAATAAGACATCAAAATTGTAATAATAATATTAAAATTATGTATGCCTAAAAAGAATATGAGATTGATAGTCTTATCTTAATCAAGTTTTAAATTAACTTATATTTTTAAAAAATTAGATTTTTTAGTAAAATTAATTTTTTATTGCTGATCATATTGCTAAGAAAGCAATATGCGATGCAAAGGTATTAGCTTTTAGTGATTTATATAATAAAGGTGGAAAAGAAAATGAAGGGTGGAAAAGTTGTTGGACCTGATGATATTCAATAGAGGTGTGGAAATGCTTAGGAGATGAAGGAATTTCATGGATTACTAAACTTTTTAATACTATTTTGAAGACTAAAAAGATGCCAGATAAGTGGAGAATGAGTGTGTTAATTCCTATTTTTAGGAATAAAGGTGATGCATAAGATTGTACGAATTATAGAGGTATTAAGTTAATGTGTCATACTTTAAAACTTTGGGAGCAAGTTATGGAGCATAAGTTGCGGCGTGATACTAATGTTACTCAAAATAAATTTGGATTCATGCCAGGTAGGTCGACTATGGAAGCCATACATTTTTTAAGAGGTTTGATGGAAAAATATAGAGAAAATATGGAGGATCTACATATGATATTTATTGATTTAGCAAAAGCATATGATAAAGTTCTAAGAGAAGTGCTATGGAGAGTTCTTGAAAAGAAAGGAGAGAATAATGCTTATATTCAAATCATTAAAGATATGTATGCATGAGCTATTACTTGTGTTCAAACACAAGGTGGATTGACCAAGTATTTCCCTATTTCGGTTGGATTACATCAAGGATCAGCCTTAAGCCCATATCTTTTTGCTTTAGTCATGGATGATATCACCAGACATTTGCAAGAGGATGTACCTTGGTGTATGCTTTTTGCTGATGATATTCTTCTTGTTGATATGACTAGAGAGGGAGTTGAAAGTAAACTTTAATTATGGAGGTCAACCTTAGAGTCTAAAGGTTTTCTCTTAAGTAGATCTAAAATGGAATATATGGAGTGTAATTTTAGTATTAATAGACCTAGTGAGGGGATTGTGACTTTGGGAGATCAAGTCATTAATAAGAGTACACGTTTTAGATATCTTGGATCTATTGTTCAGAGTGATGGTGAAATAGATAGGGATATTATCAGCAGAATTCAAGTTGGATGGTTGAAGTGGAGGAATGCATCGGGCTTGTTATGTGATAGAAATGTACCCCTCAAACTTAAGGGAAAATTCTATAAGATGGTAGTGAGGCCTGCAATGCTTTATGGTGCCGAATGTTGGCCATTAAAAGAGAAGCATAATACTAAGTTAAGTGTGGCAGAGATGAGGATGCTCAGGTAGATGAGTGGCTTTACCCTTAGAGATAGGATACAAAATGAGCATATACGTTAAAAGGTTGGAGTAGCTCCAGTAGAAGATAAGATTAGAGAGAGTCGCCTTAGATGGCTTGGTCACATAAAATGGCGGCCTTCCGATGACCCGGTTAGGAGAGTAGAGGTATTATATTTGACTTATGTTAAGAAAGGTAGGGGTAGACCTAAAAAGGCTTGGTTAGAAAATATTAGCAATGACCTTTCTTTATTAGATTTAAACGAGAATTTGATTTTTAATAGGACACAATGGAGAAAAAGGATTCATGTAGCCAACCCCACGTAGTGGGATAAAGGCTTGATGTTGTTGTTGTTGTTAAGTCGGGATTATCATATAGGCAAACTATTATTTCAAACAAAGAACAAAACAACTAAATAAAGCAAGACATATCTTATTGATATCAAATTAATATAGAGATACATTTATGCTCAGATGATATCAGTACAATCACTTATCAAAAGTAAAGAACAATCACAAAAATCACATCACATCACTAAGGTCAGCAAAAATAACACATAAGAAGTACATCTATAACTTTGAGGGGCCCTAGTCTAGAGGAGGTGACTGGTTGAAGATAGAAAAATTGCTATTCATCATTACCATGTTGGTGTTTACCGAGTCGAAATGACCTTGAATCCAGCCAATATCCTGCAGGTACTGTGCATCCTGCTGATTTAAATGAGCCTAAATTTGATTAAAGCACTATTCAAAATGACTCTCTAGTCTGTCAAATCACTGGACCATCTCTTAAAAGTCTGTTCCATGAGCAGGTGCAGGAGTAGGTACAAGTTCTCCTCCTACTCCCTCAAAATCCTCACTTATATCATCTCTCCCAAAACGGGCTCGAAATGATGCATTAGTGAAGAAGATGGCCATTTCGAATTGAGGATCTGGATGAACAAGATTATACTTCTTCTCAAGGATATATGTCACTAGGTGTCCTAAGGCAATGTTTTTCTTCCACTTATGTGAGACATGTCTAATTTCAGAAAGCCTATGAATATAATTAATAATAAGTTGGGCTTCATCAATTAGTTGTCCATTCATGATAAGATAAGTGACAATGGACAGAAGAGGAGTAATATTAATATAGTCACCAGTTTTAGGAATTATGGAGGTTCTAAGGACATGATGGATGATCCTAGAATTTTGGTTCAAAGTAGAAACCCTAGGCAAATGATATACTTATTCAATCCCTCTAATATCTTTATTTATTTTAGTCCAGTCAAAATCAAATGTCGAAGTCAAAGTGTGGGCTCTAATTCCTTGAGTCCTTAAGTGCAAAATGGTTTACAAATCTTCCTTAGTTATTTCAACCCGCTTCTTTAGAACATAAGAACATATCCTTCTTTGATCAATACTAAAGGTCATGTTGGCTAAAAAGATGTGAAATGTTTCCTTATTATAGGAGTGAATCTGGGTCAGGATAAAAGCAAATTGGGTGACAGCAAAAAGAGGCATCACTTGGAAGTGAATATCCTCTTAAAGAAGAATTCTAGAGGGTGTAATTTTTGTAGAATCAAACCTAGGAAAAGATTCCTCATTAGCTTTGGAAAGAAAGTTGTCGTCTCCAACCCTGGAAGACAAACCCTTAGAGAGTCTACCCCTCTTGCTAGAACTTGCCATTTCTAAGATTTGAAGGAATGGACAAAGCTATTGAAGTGAACAAAAATGAATTCCAAAGCCCTCCTATTTAAAGAAAAAAATGATCTTTCGTACATATCAAAATGGGTTTGTACAGTATGATACAAGAGTTCGTACGTACAAAAAGAAATTTCATATGTACGAACAAATACTTTCAAAATGAAATAACTTTTTGTAATCACGCAAGTTATAAAGCGTCTTTTCATACAAGAATAGGTGTTTTTCCGGGATGATCAGTTATTTAAAATCATTTTAATGACAGTTAGATTCGTCTCCTCATATTGAATGACATGTGGTTTGTACATAGAAACTATGGGTTCATATGTACGATCAGTTATAATAATTGATTCTACCCGGTTAACTATTTAGGTGCATACATATAAATGAATACACATCATTCGGGATGATCATGTGATCGTATAGTATGAATGGTATTGAAAAAATTAAAATGATACACAAATAGTTCAAAATGATGATCAAAATGCTACAAAATTTATACGAGATTAAAGTAATTTCATACAATACAAATATAACACTTAAAACATTTGCACTATCGATTAGAAACATGAAATCTAATGTATAAAAAACATGTCCATTACACATACAAAAAAAACACAAAAAAATATAAAATCAGAAACAAAAATACAAAAATAGAAACACAAAAATACATATGAAGTTTACAAAAAGTTTTAATTAAGAATTGTGTTCAATCACACCAAGCCTTGTTCTTAATGTCCTAAAGGTATCAAAGGCTAGTGGTTTTATAAAAATATCTACAAGTTGATTTTCAGTTGAAATATGATTCAGTTTAATTCCTTCTTTAGATATATGATCCCTTATGAAATAATGCCTTATATCTATATGCTTGGTTCTTAAATGTTGAATATGATTCTTTGAAATACAAATAGCACTAGTGTTATCACAATAAATTTGAACTGTGCCTATTATATATTCTAAATTAATTAATTATTATTTTAACCAAAAAACTTGTGTCACACAACTTCCTAAGGCAACGTATTCTGCTTCAGTAGTAGATAGAGCTACAGAATTCTGTTTTCTACTGGACCAAGAAACTAAAGAATTTTTAATAAATTGACATGTTCCAGATGTACTATTTATATCAACCGAATAACCTGCAAAGTCCAAATCTGAATATCTAATTATTTTAAATAAAAAGTTGAACTTGGGATACCAAATCTCGAAGTTCTAACTTTCCAAGAGATATCTCAAAATCCTTTTCACTGCTGTCAAATGTGATTCTTTTGGATCTGATTGGAATCTAGTACATAAACAAACACTGAACATAATATCGGATCTGCTAGAAATCAAGTAAAGCAATGATCTAATTATTCTCCTAAATTTCTTTTGATTAATAGATATTCCCTTTGGGTCCTTATCCAACTGAACTGAGGAACTCATATGTCTACTGACAAGTTTAGTATTATCCATTTCATACTTTTTGAAGATGTCCTTAACATACTTTGACTGACTAAGAAATATTTCCTTCTCAATTTGCTTAATGCTAAAGCCTAAAAAGTAATTCAAATCTTCTATTAGACTCATCTCAAATTCACAACTCATTATTTTAGAAAAATTATCACAAAAATTTTTATTTGTAAAACCAAAGATGATATAATCAACATAAATTTGTACAATAAGTATATCCTCTCCAAATTTCTTCAAAAAGAGAGTGGTGTCTATACTTCCTTTTTCAAAAGATCTCTCAAGTAAAAAAGTGCTCAACCTCTCATACCAAGCCCTAGGTGTCAATTTCAATCCATATAATGCTTTTTTCAATTTAAAAACATGATTTGGGTATATTGAATTTTTAAAACCTAGAGGTTGTTCAACATAAACATCCTCTTGAATTACCCCATTTAAAAAGACACTTTTAACATCCATTTGAAATAATTTAAATCTTTTAAAATAGGCAAAGACTAACAAAACCCTAATTACTTCAAGTCTCACTACAGAGGTAAGTCTCACTTTTAACATCCATTGTTTGAGAGAGTTTTCTTAAAATCAACCCTTTAATCTGATTATACCCCTTATCTACCAATCTAGCCTTATTTCTAACAATAACTCCTGAGTCATTCATTTTTTTCTTGAATACCCACTTAGTCCCAGCTATACTTTGATCCTTTGGCCTTGCAATTAATTCCTAAATATCATTTCTCATAAATTGATTTAATTATTCTTGCATTACTAAAACCCAAAATTCATCTGAAAGTGTTTGATTTACATTTATGGGTTCTATAATTGAAATAAAGGCAGAATGATTGACTTTTTTGCTTAGTCCACGCCTAGTCTTAACAACCTCACTAGGTTCAACTAAAATTTATTCCTTAGGGTGGTTTTTAGAAAATCTCAAATCTCTAAGCAACGGATTTTCTAACTTCAAATTTTCTTCCAAATTAACTTTCTCAGCCCTTTGGGAATTATTTTCTATTTCATCCTCTTCTAAGGTTAGCTCTTCCAAAAATCCAGATTCATCAAATATAACATGTGTGGTTTCCTCAATTTCCAAAGTTCTTTTGTTAAATACTCTATAAGATTTTCCAACACTAGAGTGTCCAAGAAAAATTTCTTTTATCTCATCTAGGATCAAAATTTCCTAAGGCAGATGTTTCATTATTATGTATGAATACCTTACATCCAAAAACATGAAAATATAACAAATCAGGTGATCTCCGTTTAAGAAGCTCATAGGATATTTTATTTAATTTCGATCTCATATTCACCCTTTTTAGAACATAACATGCAATGCTAACTACTTCAGCCCAAAAATATTTAGGAAGTGAATATTCTGCCAATATGGTTCAAGCGGCTTCTATTAATATTATATTCTTTCTTTTGACTATCCCATTCTACTGAGGGATTTTAGGTGCAAAAAAATTATGATAAATTCCTTTCTCTTTATAAAGATCCTTAAATTTTTCATTTTCAAATTCACCACCATGATCACTTTAAATATTTAAAATTTTACATCCTAGTTTCCTCTGAAACAAAGTAAAAAAATCTCTAAACTCCTCAAATGATTCACTCGTATGATATAAGAGTTTAACCCAAGTGAATCTAAAAAAGTCATATACAATCACAAATTCATATACCTTCACTCCTCGACTTATAGTTCCAACGAGTTCAAAAAGATCCATATGTAAAATCTCCAAAGGTTTACTAGTTCTAAGATCCTTATTGGACTAAAAAGAGGACTTCACCTATTTTCCTAATTGACATGCTTCGCAAAGGTGATCCTTAGTCAAGTCTAGTTTTGGTATACCTCTAATCAAATCTTTTTGGTAATTTTCCTAAGGTTTTTCATGCTAGAGTGATAAAGTCTCTTATAGTCATGACTCATCAGAAATAGTTTTAAAAAAAGAAAGCATTAGGAGTTTTTATATAATTGAAATCTAACATATAAAGATTATTTACCCTTAAATTATGCAAAATATCATTTCTATTTAGGTTTAATATACAGCTAGTAGGAAAAAATTTAACACTGTATCCTGTCACATAGCTGGCTAATACTCAACAGATTATACTTTATGTCTTCTACAAGCAGTACATTTTCTATGAAAATTTTTTGTAGGTTTACAATCATACCTGATCCAACCACCTTCCTAGTAGTGTTATCTCTAAGTGTAACCCTGCCTCCACTTCTATCTTCTAGCAATATAAATTGCTTAGTGCCTCAAGTTATATGCTTTGAGCTACCGCTGTCCAGGTACCAAATGCTCTCATGAGGTCTTATATAAGAGTGTTCCTCTTCTTGATCTGATTGATCAAGATTATCATTCATTAAGCACAAGTTGGTGACTTCATCCTCCTTTTTAGTTTCTGATGAATCCAAAGCAGAGTTCACCAAAAAAGCTCTTTGGAGTCTCTTCTTCCCTTCTTCACATTTGGTTTCTCCTCTACCTTCTCCTCTCTAGGAGTGACTTTTAAGTTTGGAAAGTCTAACTTTATATGTCAAGGTTTCCTGCACTCATAACAAATGACATCATTTAAATATTTAACATTCCTATTAAATTTACCTCTGTTCCACTATAGGCGTCTCCTCTACTTCCTTTTAAGAAAGCTTTGAATTGTCTAGTTATTAAAGCTATGTCATCCTCATCCTTAGGTTGTGATAGATCACTCTCTGACTTCTCCACTTTTAGTGTAATGTTCTTCTCCTTTCATTGTTCCCCTATATCAACCTTTCTTGGAATCACTCCTTACTCATAATTAATTAGTGATCCAAGAATATTGTCAATAGAGATAATATTTAGATCTTTAAATTCTGTAATAGCAGTAATTTTTACATCATAAGTAGTAGGAAAACAACGAAGAATTTTATTAACCATTTCAGCACTCATTTTCTTATCTAATTCATGTAAAGAAGTGACTATCTGAGTGAATCTTATGTACATTTCAAAAATGAATTCATTTGGTTTAATATGAAATAATTCATAATCATGTAACCAAATATTCAATCTAGATTTCTTTACTTCATTTGTCCCTTCATAAGTAATATAGAGTCTATCCCATATATCCTTTCCACTTTTGCTAGTGGAAACCCGCATGTAGTATTCTAACTTTAGTGCACAAAAGAACCTGTTTAAACATTTTGCATTTAACTATGCTATGTCACATTGTTCTACAGTCCATTCAGCAAAGAGTGTATCAACTAACTAATCTAGTTGTTTTTGTATACCCTTCTTGAACTAAAATTCACATACGATAATTTAGTGACTATAAAAATGTTGATATGCGTGTTTTCCAAAAATCGAAAGGGGTGTTATAAAAAAAAGGAGGTCTAGTTATAGAGTAACCTTCTAGTATGCTCTAATTTCCAAAAGTAGCCATGTTCGTTTATCATAAAGTAGTCTAAACTTATAGTTTTGAAACAAAGCTCTGATACTACTTCTTGATTCTTGTTGAATCTTGATTAGGTTATTAAACCTAAGCTAATGTCCCAAGGCTAACCAAAAGAGTGGGTGAATTGGTACTTTTAAAAAATTACTTCTCTTGGATTTTATAAGTGAAATAGATTGATTTATAAAGCAAGTTAATTAAAGTTATTGAAATAAAACTTTTTAACCATAGAATAAATAACTTGCAGAAAAATAAGCAGCAAAAATTAAAATGACACAGATTTATAGTGGTTCGGTCAAATATGACCTACATCCACTCCATGAAGCTTCCCACTTCAAGAATTATACTATTATCAAAGTGACTCTCCTTTTTTCCCCCACAGCATGGTGGAGACCTTTACAAAACTCTCTTACACCAATCATCGGTGTGGTAGAAAACCATCATCCTTTCATACCCTGCAAGTGTAGGTAGAGAACCTTCATCCTTTTAAACCCTCCAAGTATAAGCAGAGAACCTTCAGCTATTCACACTCTCCAAGTGTAGGCAGAGAACCTTCATCCTTTCATACTCTCCAAGTATAGGTAAAGAACCATTATCCATTCACACCCTCCAAGTGTCGGTAGAGAACCATCATCCTTTTACATCCTCCAAGTGTAGGTAGAGAACTGTCATCCTTTCGCACATCCTAAGTGTTGAAAAAGAAACATCATCCGTTCACACCCTCCAAATGTCAGTAGAGAATCGTCATCCTTTTACATTTCCCAAGTGTCGGCAGAGAACTGTCATCCTTTCATACCCTCCAAGAGTCGGCAAAGAATCAGATCTTATTCGAAGATCTTCTCTTGAGCAATCTAGAAAGATAAGAGGAAGAGTGATAAACACAATTACAAGGAAATCCTTACCTCTGACTAACCTTGTCAACCCTTGACACTCCACTTGTAAGAAATCTCTCTCAAACACTCTCTCACAATCTCTCCTTCAATGTCCCTTGAAAAATCACATAGACAAGACATATAAGATATTTTTCACATCAGTTTTAATGGACCTTTTATACAAAAGACAGTAAAAATAGTCTAAAAAACTAAAATGTTCAATTTAGAGCATTCACGACAGTACAATATGATCGTATGTTCATACACATAAATAGTACAAATACTATTGCGTATAAACCTATTTTGAATCGATTTAAACTTATTTCATATGTGATCATCGTCCGATATGAACTACATTCCTCTGGGATGAACAATTAGAAAATTCAATATTCATCTATACGAAACATTATGATGAAATGAATGAGAACAGTCCTGAGACATTCGTCCTGGTACGAAATAAAAATCATCCTATACGATCTTTTTTTGAGAACAAAATAGAGTTGTTCATCCCTATACAAAATTTAATAACATCCATACGATTTTTGTTTGTGGAAAAAAATAGAGGCATTCATCCCTATACAAAATTTAATATCGTCCGTACGATCTTCGTACGAGAATAAAATAGAGACATTCGTCTTGGTACAAAATTTAATATCGACCGTACAATCTTCGTACGAGAACAAAATAAAGACATTCATCCTAGTACGATCATTAATATCATCTCATACAATCTTTGTTTGAGGATAAAACAGAGGCCTCCATCCCTGTATGAAATTTAATATCATCCTGTGTGATCCATACTTAGAAAAAATATTTTTGAATTTGTTCATTCAATTGCTCATCGAGAGAAATAACTGACCAGATTATCCCGTACAAATTGAGATCGTACAGTATGATCAGTTTAAAAAATGTGAATTTTAAACTCTCCCCCAGTGTGTGTGTGTGTGTGCTTAGTTACTCAATTATAATCACACTCTCTCTGACTCAGTAAAATGAAAAATATAGACTTCAAATATAATAAACTCTAAACTAATCTTGATTTGAAATCTTCAACAATTTGGAGCATGATTTCCCTAAAATGTTAGTACAAACAAGAGCAAAAAAATTCTTCTAAAATGTGTTAGGAGAATAATAATTAAATCAATAATATTTATAATCATCAAAAACAAACAAGTTGCAAGAATATCAAATATACAAAACTAAGTAGCAACTATCTCAACACAACTAAGATAAGAAAGGTTAATCAGATTCATTGTTCATGCTAGACAAATTAAATAAAAAATGATTATTACAAAAATGACAAAATTAAAATTAATTAATTTCGAATTCAATAGTAAATATGATTGTTAATTAGATGGATTTGGATTAGAGATAGAATGATAAAGGAAAGAACAATATAAATGTTTTCAATTTGCAACAGTATGCATCTTTTTAAATATTTGTGACACACTTTCTGGATCATTTATATTTGGGCTAATTTTATACATCTTTTTACTTTGTGAACCATTGCGTATCTTTTCTAGTTTTTCACACTTAGCACATTCCCTTTTTTTTTTTACTTTTTTGGTCTTTCTAATATCAGTAATCTAAATTCAAATTTCACTAATAATAAAAATAAACATATTGAAAAAGAAATAAAAATAAAAAGACATCAATCTTGCAGAACAAAGTAATTGAGAATCAATTCCAATGATCAACTACAAAAGATTTTTATTAAAAACATAAATATTTCAAGAAATAAAATTCAATGTAAATGAACAAAATATTCCATCATTTCAATGATTATCAAGGAGCACGTACACATGTATTTCTCATTTCACGTCATTCCACATAACATCATCCAACTAACAACATCTCAGAAATTCAAAAAAACACATGAAAATACTAAACTCATAGGAGAAACATCACAACAAAAATAAAAACTCATAAGCAACAACATTGTAGAAGTACATCTAGTAATTAGAGGGGACTTGGTTTGGAGGAGGTGGTGGGTTGAATATTGGAAAGTAACTATTGAACATAGCTACATTCATGTTTTCCAAGTAAAATTGCCCTCATATCCAACACATGTCATCATTATATCTTACATCCTGCTGATTTAAGTGATTCTCAATTTGATCAAAGAGTCAATCAAAATGAGTTTCCAATCTATCTAAGCGTTGGACCATTTTTTGGAAGAAATTTTAGTCAGGTATAAGTGCATGTGCAGGTGCTAGAGCAGCAGCTCCCCCTTGTTCCTTTGAATCATCACTCTTAGAACTTTGATCCCACCCAAAAAGTGTCCAAATAGAGACATCCATAAAGTAAATAGGAAGTTTAATGGGAGGATCAAGATTTATAAGATTGTATTTATTTTCTAAGATATAAGTAATTAGATGTCCTAAAGCTATATTTTTCTTTCTCTTATGATGAGAAAGTTCAATCTCAGAAAGATTATAAATATAATTATGATAAGTTGGGCTTCATCAAAAGATTTTTTAGTCCTTATCAAATAAGTAAGTGTGGACAAAATAGGAGTCATGTTTATGCGATCACCAGCTTTTGGAATAATTCAGGATCTCAAAATATACTGGATGATCCTTGCATTTTGATTGAGAGTGTAAACACAAGACAAATGACTCACTTGGGTGACACCTCTAAGAGTTTTTTATTAATTTAAGACCAATCAAAGTTGACTCTAGCAGTTAAAGTATGTTCTTAAATCCCTTGGATTCTCAGGTGGAGAAAATTGCCTAGATCTTCCTTTGCGATTTGTACTCTTTGCTTGAGAACTTAGGAGGTAATCCTAGTGTGATCTTGATTTACTCTCATGTTTGCCAAAAAGATTTGGAATGTCTCTTTATGGTAGGCATAGATGAGAGTTAGGATAAATAAAAGTTGGGTTGAAGATAATAAGGGCTTGACAGAGAAATGAATATCACTGTATATGAGGAGTAGGGAAGGGTTAATTTTTGTAGCAGAAAACATAAAGAAGGCATCCTCATTCTCTTTGAACAATAAGTTGTCATGCCTACCAGTTTTAGATGATCCTTTAAAGAGGTGGGGCCATTTGCTACTCCTTGCCATTTCTAAGATTAGGACTCGAGAAGGTTTAGAATCAAAAAATAAAGTGATGAAAGACTTATTCAAAGACCCTTCAATTTAAATAAAAATGGCCTATTATACAATACAAAATTTAGATCGTACGTATAATTACCAAATTGTATGTACGATTACCAAATCGTACAAGAAAAAAATAATTTCGTACATACAAAAAGATATGACAAAAAATTAAATGGCTTTTTATAAAATGCCATTTCTAAGAAATCCTTTTGTACATACTTTTTAACCATATAATCCTATAGACGAACATGTGTTTATCTAGGATGATAAAAATATCTAAGATCATTTAATGGCGGTTAGGTTCGCCCCCCACAGAAACCTACAACTGGATCATACAGAAGAAATATGATTTTGTATGTAAGATATGTAATAAATAACTGATATTAAATGGAAAATCATCCCCACTCATACAGACAAAACAACCCATATCATACAGTATAATGATGTCATTGTACAATACTAAATCTTATGAAAAACTATATTTTGTGCGCTCAACTAAGAAACCTATCATGTGCATGCTACAGAATTCATACAGGATGAAAAAATTTCATACAATACAAAAAAGATGCTTAAAAATTAGACATGATAAATAGAAAAACTCATCAAACATAGTGACATGCTTCCAATAAAATAAAAAAATACAAAAATAATCAAAAACTAAAAACTAAAAACACGAAAACAAACAAATAGAGAAAAAACTAAACAAACACATATTCACAACAAATCAAGTTTACAAAATTTTTAATTTAAGCATTAAGATCAATCACACCTAACCTAGTTCTTAATGTGCTAAATGTGTCAAAGGCTAGCGGTTTTTTGAAAATATCTATAAGTTGATTTTTTATAGCAATGTGATGCAATTTAATCTCTCCCTTAGTTACATGATGTCTAATAAAGTGATGTCTTATATCTATATGTTTTGTTCTAGAATGTTGAACAAAATTCTTTGAAATGCATATGACACTAGTTTTATTATAGAAAATTCGAATTATGCTAATAAAAAAATTCTAAGTTAATCAATTATTATTGTAACAAAAGAACTTATGCCACACAACTACCTAAGATAATCCATTCTACTTAAGCAGTAGATAGGTCTACCAAATTCTATTTTCTATTGGACCAAGAAACTAAAGAGTTTCCTATGAATTAATAAGTTTCATATATAAGTTTTTTATAACCCCTACATCCAGCAAAATATTAATTAGAACATCCAAATCTCTAAGTTTTGAGTTCCCAAAAGATATCTCAGAATTCTTTTAACTACTGTCAAATGAGTTTCTTTTGGATCAAATTGAAATATAACACACAAATAAATAATGAATATGATATCTAGTCTTCTAGCAGTCTAGTGAAGTAATAATCCAATTATTCATCTAAATTTTTTTTCATCAACAAATTTTTCCTTAGGGTCTTTATCTAATTGCATCGAGCAACTCATTGGATTAGTTAATGGTTTAGCATTTTCTATTTTATATTTCATGAGGATGTCCTTAATATATTTTATCTAACTAAGAAAAGTTCCTTTCTCCTTTTGCTTTATGCTAAAACTAAGAAAATAACTCAAATCTCCTATCAAACTCATCTCAAATTCACTACTCATTATTTTTAAAAAAATCATCACAAAAGATTTTATTCATAGATCCAAACAAGATGTCATCAATATATTTGAACAATGAGTATGTGCACTCCTATCCTTTTCAAAAAGAGAGTAGTTTCCACACTTCCTTTCTTAATAATCTCTCTAATAGGAAAGTACAAAATCAATTCCTTTGGGTGATTCTTAGAAATTTTCTATTCTATAGGCAAAGGGTCTTCTTTTCCAATATCTTCTTCCATATTTGTCTTTTTAATTACTTACGAGATAATTTCAATGTGATCCTCTTCTAAATTTGGCTCTTTTGAAATATCAGATTCATCAAACACAATATGTGTAGTCTCCTTAACTACTAAATATCTCTTGTTAAAAACTTATAAGATATTTCAACACTATAATATCCAAGAAAAATTCCTTCATCAAATTTTGGATCAAATTTTCCTAAAGGAGTTTTGCCATTATTATGAATGAATACCTGTTGGTGGAATTTTGAAAAACAGGTTTTGAAAAATATTAGTTTTCTTTGGGGATTTTAAGATTAAGGTTAAGTTCTAATTCTAAGGTCGAATCGACTCGTTAGAAAGAGTATATCACCCCGGAGGGCGAAAATAAACTTTCATAACGGTGTTCAGACTTAGAATTATGAAATCCATCTTGAATATTGTGAGCGGATGCTAAAGAGAAATTCATATGACTCCGAAGGGTCAAAATGAGGTTCAACTGAATATCCAATACAATATTCAAGAAGTGTGATCATTAGGTTCACATCCAAAGTCTTATCAAAGAAAGATGTATCTCCCCGAAGGGAGAAAATATCATTCGATAATAATTCTTTGAATATGATAATAATAATCACTAGTATTTTAAGTTTTCCCAAAGAAATCCAATTGAGTTTTGAAAAATCAATTTTTAAAATCAGGTGTGTATGTGGTTCTAAATCTCCTACGAGCGCAAGCCATCGTAGTTAATTACATCGTAGGGAGATAAAATCTCCTACGAAAACTCTCAATTAAAATAATGGCAGAATTTTGTTTAGAGTTTCTAGGAGTGATATCAAAGTATGAATAGAATTATTGGAAAATCAAAAGGGAATGGATCAAAATTGAGCAGTTATTAACGGAGTTAAAGGAGGAGAGGTAGGGGACACCTTATGATTCCAGAACCATCCGGAAGTGACCCAACTTAATCTAAGTGTTGGGCTTTATTTTTTTGGATTGAAATGATATTTAATTAGAGTTGAGCATTTTATTTGAAATTTGGGATTAGATTCCCGAAGTTTGGGGTCTTATAATCAAAGATCTGCCCCGGAACCTAAATCTATTTTGGACACTGGACCACAGTCGTCCGATCCTAACTAATGCAGTGCAAGATCTGGACTTACCCCGGCCTGGATTGGGGAGCCAGCTAACCACCTAATCGATTTAAAATACATGAATCCGGTCTTTTATGAAAGAGTGGTAGGGACGTTATAATTAAAGTTTTGGGGAGGCGGGGCCGACATCTAGAGATTTTCCTAATTGGCCCCTTTGACTTATGTTGGGTGCTAAAATGCTAAGGACTATGAAATTAAAATTTTGACTCTTTAATTTGTATCTAATGCAATGCGTGCTGGTTAACAACCTCAAATCAAATATGCTTGAAATTTTTTTAAAAACAGGCTTATAAAATAATTTTTTAGAAGACTGGACTTCCCCAGGTCCGGCACCTCGTCCTTATAGGTCAGACTATCCGGACTCTACCCGCAGGCGGGGAAGGGTCTAAAGCAAGGAAAGAGTAATGCAGAAATATGCATGCGACCCCGGGGTCGATCCCCGGCTAATTCCCTAGATTCGTTATCTTTCTATGTTATTTAGACTCACTAAAATTTTAGACTTTTAAGATTATGAGTATAAAACTTTCACACCCTCACGAGCCTCACGTATCAAGGCAAAAACAAAGAGCGGCATGCAATCGCCAAAAAAAACTAATAAAAACAAGTAATCCTAAAGGCAATCAAATCATCAAATCAAATACAAATTAATTAATAAATGTCCATAGGCAGAATTGCCTTGCTTATTACAAACCAGAATATTGCAGAAAATAAAGTGGCCGGGCACCACAGACAACAACCCGGATTCTAAACCTAGTAATGACGCAAGTTGTTTTGGTTGGATACTCTCAATCTTCAAATCTTCAAATCTTCAATTTCATTCTTCTTTGGACTCCTTCTCTTCAATCTTCTTGGAATCTTCGTAGCAGATTACCCAAATGGATAAGAGGGCACTTCCTTCTAAGGGGAAGGCCACTCTTTCCTCTTTGGGTAAGGAAGAGGTATGATCCAAATTTGGATTTCCAAATGGAAAAGGAGTGTTCCCTAAAGGGGTATCCTTTCCTCTTTTGAATCCAAACTTTGGATCTATGTATCCCAACTCAAAATCAAACTTTCACAACACTTGACACTTACACAAATTACATTGATATCAAAATAAAAATCTAGACTCACCTGCAGGGTTATCCTAAACAATTAATATATATAAAGCAGTTATTCCCAAGCAGTTGTATATGAGCAGAAAAGAAAGTAAACACACTGGCCACGCTCTTTTTATGATTTGGGGGCTTTAGCAGCTGAAGCACCTGTGCAAAGAATTTATAATATTTATGCATTTTTAATTTGCCCCCTTTTTATATTGCCCTGCATGAGCGTGGCCACCTGCAGAAAACTGTGTCAACATCCAGATCGTACCTAACCTAAGGGTAATCTAGTCGCCAAACACATCAATCCATCCACAGAGTACAGAAAAAGTAGGCAGACACAGCAAAGCAATTTCATCAACAACATGCAGTGAAAACTACGAAAAATCCGGCACACAGCAGTAAAGTAAACACCAGCCTAACCTAGATCTAGAGTTGGTTGTCCTAGCACATCATCTAAAGTGTGTGAGAAAGGTCGTGTGGCTGGGGTAGATCCTAAAGTAGGTTGTTAATTGAAGTTGTCTAAAAGTGTGGATTTGTTAAAGCTTAGGAGGGAATTTAGATTAAAATTTAAGTATTAATGAATTAAGAATTTTAATTAGGCATATTTTAAAAGTTAATTGATTACTACCTTTGTTTCACACCGAGGCCGTGAAGTTTATTTCACCTTCCTTGGGGCTAAGCTAATAGCCTCGTAGGCCTGGGTTACCCAGTAGCGATCGGGGTTGATTAAGTTATTTAAATTGGTTGGAATTAAAAGAGTGGATTAATATAAAAAATGAGTTAGTTACTAATTTTAAAAGCTTGATTAATTTAAGTTTTCCATTAATTGATTCGTGGCGTTGTGCCACCAGGCTCGAGGAACCAGCCTCCTTAGGACACTTAGCCCCGCAGCCCGGAGTAGTCCAGCCGATAAACCAAATTAATGTAGTTGAATTAGAGGTTTTAAAAGGTTACATAATTAATGATTAATCTATTTTAAAGTTTAACACCCCTTAGAATCCATTCGTGGCGTTGTGCCACCAGGCTCGAGGAACCAGCCTCCTTAGGACACTTAGCCCCGCAGCCCGGAGTAGTCCAGCCAATAAACTTCATCTTTAGGATGGTTGTTGTGTTTTAAAAGGTTTGTTGAATGTTTTAAACATTAAGTTAACATTTTCTGGAATTTTAGAATAATTTTGAATTTTATGAATTTTTGAATATTTTAATCGTTTAATTAAAGGGTCAAAAGTTGAATTTTTAATTAATGGTATTTTATGGAACGTTTGTATTTTATTAAAATACTAGACCTTACTACGATCAGTTAGAAGGTAAGTACGTTGAAATCGGATTTTTCTGCATTTTATTACGAAGGTTTGAAGTTTTGAACTAGTTTTGACTTAAAGTTGACCGATTTGTTGACTTTTAAAAAATTACAAATTTCTGGAATTTAATATTTTTAATAAATACTAGAGCTTATTAGGAGTTGAATGCAAGTGAGTTTGGGTGATTTGGATTTTTCTGGAATTAGTTATGAATATTTGAAGTTTAAGGTACTTAATGAATTTTTGAAATTGCTTAATTAGAGGGCCATTTTGTGATTTTTCTCCAAATGAGTCCCAAACTCCTTGAAATCAACTCCAAAGGTCAGAAATGACCTAAGGAGAGATTTCCAAGTGTTTGGGAAATTTTTGGAATTTTTAATATTTTTTAATTAATTAAATGAATTAAATATTGATTTTCACTTAAAATTAGATTAAGGTTAAGATTGCTGTCAAATAATTTTGATTTCAATTTTCATGGGTTAAGGGTTTAATTATGGTCAGTTAGAGGGATTAAACATAATTTTTGGGTTTAAAAGTGATTTATTACATTTTCCGGAAGGTTTGGAGGCTCAATTAAGGCTTAGACTTGAGAAAAATTAATTAGGGATATTAATGAATTCCAAATTTAGTGAAAATTTTCCTAGTGGCAGTACATGTCACTAAGTTTAAGTATTTGAAGTTCCAACTCAAGAAGGAGTGAATCCTAATCATTAAAAAAAAAATCTAAATTTTCTAAACATGTCCTTAATTATTGTCCTTAATGTCACTAAATTTAAATAGGATTGAATCAAACCTTCTCTAACCCTTGAAAAAGCATGGATGAAATACATATGCATCACACTCAAGTCCTTAAATCTAGGAGAACCTAGACTAGGTGGTGTGTGTACCTACTCATGCAAATCAAGTTAAATCTTAATTAATTAAAGAATTAATCAATGAATAATTATCAAATTAATTATCCACTGATTAACCACCATTCCCCATTGAATTTATGTAAACACAATAAGGCTCCATTTAAAATTTCAAATGAATATTTGAATGCAATACAAGCTAATTTAAATTTATCATTATTTTAATTTTAAAATACCTTTGCACTTTAAATCTTAATAACTATTAAAATATAGGTCAAATAAATATGAGAAAATTACTGGAGATCAAAAACAAATCTGAAATAACTCATGCCAAATTTTGGACTTAATAGGGTTTTATTTATTTAAATATAAAATAAAAATAAAAAAACATATTATAGAAATTAATTTTAAACTATACAATACTTTTATTTAAAAATAATTTTAGAAAATAGAGGATGAAAAACTGAACAAAATGAGCTATTATACTCATTTTTTGGTTCAGTATTTAATTTACTATAATTTTTTGAAGTTATGCTAATTAAAAAGGATTTAAATCTGTTTATTAATCAAACGGCGGCGCCGGCGAGACGCGTGGCGCGTTTTGGTTTGTCCAACCAAAACGCGGCGATAGCAGGACGCCACGTGGAAGGCGGCGGTCAGCCACGCGTCGGCTGCAGAGCGCGGGACGCGGTTTCACTTAACCACGTCAGCGAGCGCTGCGGACCGTTCGATCGAACGCCTGGATCGTTCAACGGCGGGGATTAGATCCCGCCGTCTGACCCGATTGACCAAGATCCAACCGCAGAGAGTTCGTCCCGCGGTTTTGGATGGACGGCCGGGATCAAGCCGAACCACAGCTTGAGCCACGGGATCGGGTACACGGTTGATCAACGGGCGGAACGGCGCGATCAGATCCGTTGATCGAGAGATCAACGGACCAAACGGGGCTCAGTTCATGCAGCCAGCGAACCGAGCCCTAGAACCCATTTTTTGACTCGTTCTCTCGATCCCGTGCACCAAATGAATTAAAATTTTAAACTTAGAGTCCCTAAGTGAAGAGAATCAATGGGGAATAATTTATTTTTCTTAAAACAAGCTTAATAAAAAGCTAATTAAACTAGTGTCCCTAGGGCTAGGGTTTGAGTTTTTCACCTTGATTTTGGACGGATTAGACCGTTTATGGGTTTGTTGCACTTGTAGACTATCCACGCTCCTGTTTGTAGAAGACGTCTCGGCTCGAAAGCTCTTGGATCGAGTGCTAGATCTACTGGAACGGGTTTGAGCTAGGATCGCCGGGATCTCGCCGGAAAAACCCTTTGACCGGAGGGATTTCGGTGGGAGGGTGTTGAGAGATGTCTGGGGATCTCAATGGAATAGGGGGCAGGACTTGAGAGGGCTTGAGTAGTGAGAGACGGTTAGGGTTTGAATGTTATGCATTAGGCCCTTTTACCCCTATTCAAACGCCCCCAAGCCAAATGGATGGCTGGGATCGACTCACAAGCTCTCCAGATAATGCCACCTGTCCCTGGGAAAGCTGGAAGGCTGCGGAAAGGGCTGGACATGCCTCATTTCCATTGGATGGACTTGGGATGAGTGGAAGAGACATTGCCTAAAATTGCCTAAACCAACCCCTTAGAGCAGTTTAAACAGGGGTTAATCAGAGAAATAAAGCAAAAAGGGGAGTTTAGGCATGTGATATGGGGGGAAAAGGGTTCTTTTTAGGGCTTTGACCATGAGAAAGGGGTTTTAAGGGAGTGTTGACCATTTTGACCAGTCAACTGGTCAATGGCTGCTGATGTGTCACAGGAGCAGGTCATGGAACCTCTTCAAATGGCTGGATGGGTGTGGCTTGAGCTAGGTCCAATGGGTTAAAGGGTTTGACCATACAAATGGTCCCTTAAGCCTTGGGTTGACTGGTTGACCAGTCAACCCCATCAAGGGTTATGAAATTTTCACCTAGGTAGTTTAAGTGGGTTGATTAGGTGGATTGGAGGGTGGTTTCAAGAGCCATGCATGTCAATTGAATCAAGAAGGCTTAATGGGCCTTTAATGGGCTTTTAAGCCAAAACTGGTTGACTTGGTCAACCAGTTGGGTTCAGGGGCTAGAAATGGATTCAACAAATTCAGAATGTCATCCTGAGTCTACTGGATGTGGTCCCAGGGTTTGGAGGGGTCAATTTGGTCAAAATCACTATTTGAACCCTTAAGGGCTTGTTTGGTCAACCTGGGTTGACTTGGTCAACCAGGTTGACCCAGGGTCTGGGTTTGGGCTCAACAGGTTTGAAAAGGTATTTGGAGACCATTGAGGGTGGTTCCTGGGTTTGGGGAGGTCAAATTGATCAAAATCCCTATTTGAGCCCCTAAGGGCCTGTTTGGTCAACCTGGGTTGACTTGGTCAACAAGGTTGACCCAGGGTCTGGGTTTGGGCTCAACAGGTTTGAAATGATATTTTAAGTCCAAAGGAAGTGGTTGGATGGCCTAAAGAGGTCATTTGGGTCAAAACACATGTTTGGACCCTTAAAGGGCCTCTTGGGTCAAACCAGTTGACTTGGTCAACCAGGTTGACTCAAGGGTTGGAAATGGGTTCAAAAGATTTGAAATGACATTTGAAATTTGTCAAAGGTGGTTGCACCCCATTTGGAGCTCATTTGGTTTGAAAACCCTATTTGAGCCCCATTGGGGTATTTTGGTCAATTTTGACCTATTGGTCAACTATGGTCAAAAATGGGTCTGAAAAATGCAGTTTACTGCTCAATGGGTTAAAATCAAGGGTCTGGAAGTGATTGGAGGCTTGGATAAGGGTTCCAAGGTCAAGATCTCAAAGGGGTTAGGCTCAGTGGCATAGGCTGTAAATATTTGAAGGTTTTACAGCCTTCGGATTTTAATTCAGATTCTGAGGTTAGAGACCTCAGAATAAGCTCAAAGTTGGAGGGTAACCTCTAGAGACATGTCTTATCACTTTGCAAGTGATAGATCCTGAATTAGAGATCATTTGACTGGGTTTTGAAATGTTTGAAAAATCTCTGAAAAGGGTGTTTAGGACAGGGCCTCTAGAGTTTGGATTTGAGTCTGAATTCTGGGTTTGGATTTGATTTGAAGTTTGAATTAATTTGGACTTGAATTGGATGGAGTTTGAGATTCAAATTGATCACAGGTAGGAATTAAATTGAAATTGGAGTGGATTAAATGTAGGAATTGATTTAAAATTGAGATTGATCAAGGGTGGAGTTTGATCTGAAGTTGGAGTGATCCTAAGGTATAGAAGAATTCTAAGATCTAGGATTTAAGGGAATCCTAGGCTCTAGAATAGGCTCTAAGGTCTTGGATCTAGAAGGATCCTAAGGTCTAGAGTGGATCCTAGGGTCTAGGATTAAATCTGGATTCTGGATGGGTCTTAGTGACCTCATACAAAAATGAGGTCAACAAATGGACCCCCAATGTGTGTAGTAGAAGGAACTTCTGCTGCACGCATTGGCGTTGACCGAATGGAAGTAGAATTCTGAAAGTGAAGGGGAGATCATCTCCCAACCTCAAGCCTATAGGATGCTAATGGAAGGCTTACACCTATTGGATAAGGAAAACTGGTAAAACCAAGGTAGGGAATACCTAACCTTGGGTCTAAGGAAGGGCATCACCCAACCTTAGGCCTATAGGATGCTGATAGAAGACTTACTCCTAATAGGCAGATTAACTGGCAAACTAGGATGGTGCCGCGAAGGGCATACTCCATCACTAGCGAATGGTCATGTGGGGAGGAAACTTGCTCCACACAGAGGACCTCAACTGGCAAACTAGGATGGTGCCACGAAGGGCGTACTCCATCACTAGCGAATGGTCATGTGGGGAGGAAACTTGCTCCACACAGAGGACCTCAACTGGCAAACTAGGATGGTGCCACAAAGGGCGTACTCTATCACTAGCGAATGGTCATGTGGGGGGGAAACTTGCTCCATACAGAGGACCTCAACTGGCAAACTAGGATGGTGCCACGAAGGGCGTACTCCATCACTAGCGAATGGTCATGTGGGGAGGAAACTTGCTCCACACAGAGGACCTCAACTGGCAAACTAGGATGGTGCCACGAAGGGCGTACTCCATCACTAGCGAATGGTCATGTGGGGAGGAAACTTGCTCCACACAGAGGACCTCAACTGGCAAACTAGGATGGTGCCACGAAGGGCGTACTCCATCACTAGCGAATGGGAATCAGGATGGTGCCACGAAGGGCGTACTCCACCACTAATCCCCAGGTGAAATGCCAGGGTGGTGCCACAGAGGGCGTACTCCACCACTAGCGGGTCTAATCCTAAGGGAAGGAAAGACCTAGCCTTAAGGAAAAGGCGAAGAGCGTTAAAAAAAAAAGAAGACCTTAAAAAAAAGGTAGAATCAAGTTATAAATCAAGAAAAGGAAGTTTTATTAATTGATAAAATGAGCTACATCAAGCATAGTATTTCTTAAGGAAACGCCCATTGACAGGTAGCATCGGGTGGTTCCCTTTACAATCTACTAACTGATACGAGCCTCCTTCGTAGACAGTCTCTATAACGAAGGGTCCTTCCCACGTAGGTTCAAATTTGCCTCCCAGCTTCCGATGGGCCAAGATAGGCCTCCGAAGGACCAATACCAAGTCTCCCGCTTGGAAGGTCCTAGGTCGCACTAACTTATCATGGGCTTGAACCATACGGGATTTACACAACTCTAAACTTTGTTGAGCTTGGAGACGTCGCTCTTCAAGGCCTTCGAGTTCTTCCAATCGTAGTTTTGCATTTTGTTCATTGGTAATTTGATTCTGAACTGCAATTCTAAGCGAAGGGATTTGTATTTCCAAGGGTAGAACAGCCTCAGATCCATACACTAGTGCAAACGGGGTGGATTGGGTCGGGGTTCTATAAGTGGTACGATAAGCCCACAGAGCTTCCACCAACCGCTCATCCCACTGCCGTTTGTTATCATCAAGGGTCTTTTTGACAATTTGCACCAAGGTTTTGTTGAAGGCATCGGCCAATCCATTCGCCAGAGGGTAATAATCGTCGAATATCTCCAATCAATATTATGGCGCCTTACAAAACTATTGATTTTTGTAGACTTGAATGCGGACCCATTATCGGATATGATTCTGCGGGGTACGCCGAATTGATATACAATATGGTCACGAAAGAATTTTAAGACATGGTGTGATGTTACGTTTCGTAGGGGAATTGCTTCCGCCCATTTTGAAAAGTAATCAGTCGCTGCTAATATGAAACGATGACCTCTCGCAGAGGGAGGGTCAATCGGCCCAATGATATCCGTGCCCCAACTCTCGAAGGGCCACGAGGCTATCGTAGGGTGTAACACATTAGGCGGCTGATGTAAAATCACACCATGGACCTGACATTGATGACAGTGCTTTGCAGTATTCATGCAATCGTCAATCGCCTTCTTCGTCAGTTGTCGAAGAGGCAGAAAGGATCTGAAGGGGAGTCTTACTAATGTGTTCCAAATCTATAAGGGAGAGGGTCTTACGACCCTGTATCTCTATAGGGATGGAATCCTCCTCAGGACATGCAAATTCCTTTGCAAGTTTTGCTAAGGCATCCGCCGTAGAATTGCTTCCACGGGGAACCCTATACAAAGTAGCAATGGGGATTTGTTCCAACAAGTGAAGCGTGTACTGGTGATATTTTAGGAGATTCGGATTCAAGACTTTATAAGTTCCGGCGACTTGGTTAATAACTAGTTGGGAATCTCCAAAGATCTTAATCTCTTTAACCTCCATTAGAATTGCAAGTTCCAAACCAGTTATCAGAGCTTCGTATTCAGCTTCGTTGTTTGTGCAAGGCTCCGATAAGTGGTAGGAAAAATGCATCATTCCTTTTTCTGGTGTAATAAAGATTAGACCGACTCCAGCCTTTCCAGGAATTATAGATTGTTGAGTCGCAATCCTACGGGAGGATGCTGCCCCATCAAAATATAATTCCCAGATGGCCTCGCCAGAT